>JASDQU010752982.1:0-10900 GCA_032191745.1 Picea mariana | reverse complement strand
TCAGCTTTAGGCCATTAGTTGTAATTATACCTCCTAGTCTCCTGTATATACCAAGGAGACATTTTCATTTTGATTCATCTTTTACTTGAACATTTAAGTGGGGTCAAAGGAGGTTGCCCCCTCAAAGAGTCTTATTATCTGGAATCATCTCTTTTTCAAGGCGTTGAGTATTTTTTCTTAGGTTTTTCTATGCTATATTGATATTTGGTTCTTAACAATGAACAAGCAAAAGAACTTCCTCCAAAATGAGTAATTCCTTTGATAATTTATCAATTTTGTGATTTAATTCTCAATAGACATGAGCAAAGAACACCTATTCAAAAACTAATTTCTTTTCCATAATCCTATTGGAAATAGGCTCCAGTTCCAAGTTAAAAATGTTACTTTTACCATTTTTCCATCCCATCAAAAGCTTGGAGTCACCAAAGACCTTTAGCCTCTTAATATTCCTATACATTGCAACCTTAGGTAGGATTATACCCTATTTGTATAATTAATAGTGCATGTACACTCTAAAATTGATTATTTATATGCACAAAGATTCATGACATTTTTATGAATCAGACGATGGTGGGTTAGGAGTGCTGGATAGTTGGTTTGGAAAGTTGGTTTGGACAGTTGGTTTGGACAGTTGGTTGTCATTGATGTCAACCCTTAGAGAGTGATCTAAGATATTAATGTCAACCCTTGAAGAATTCTAGTAGCCCAAATGATGTGGTTTTGGTACCTGAAGATGAATGAAGAATATGGATAGAAAGGAAAATGTGAATGTAGGAAAGACCCTCATATATGGATAGTACTTGTCGTGTCATTTTCGGTGATATGAGGAACACCATGTGGTTCCTCACGGTTAGGGAGATATGGCCTTGTAAAGATAGAATCCCCTAAGAGTGGACAAGAATCCCCTAGTTTGTTATAAGTCTTGGTCAAAGGGGTAAAGTTGTTATAAAATAAAACCCTAGAAGCCATAAATTAAGCAGAGGAGTTACCTAGCAAAAGTATATTAAGACATCAAGGAGTCATTCAAAATTACATTCACACACTTATTCATTGCTTATCTTTCTTGTGATCTAGTGATGTTTTTGCTAAGGTTGTAGTGTCATTTTTTGAGGTAGAAAAGGGATGTCGACGGTGAAAGTTTACGTGTTGCAACAAACCCTAGTTTCTGAGGTATACATGCATTTCAAGTCAGTAAGGGAGAATATGTATGTAGGATGCAATGAAGAAAAGGGTGTATATATGTGGGCTATAGAATATAAATTCGTGTAGATGTGAAAAACTCATGAAAATTTTAGTAGGTGTTGGTACCGGGTCCCTAGAGTTTGAAAGGAAGGTTACATGTCAACATATTACTATTTTAGGTCAGCTACATAGGTATTGGTATGGTTGTTTCCTTTTTTTTATGGTTACTTCTTTTCATGGTATGGTGTATGCTTGAGGCATACTTGGTATGGTTTATTTTATATTTGGATATGGTATATATTGGTTACTTGGTTGAGTGAGGATAAATCATATATATGGTTTAGTGTATGACATGGTTCTCATAGTTCATATCTTTAAGTTGTTTGTACATGGTTGAGGCATATTCATGTTGTATGGTGGAATATGCAGGAGGGACATGTATTGGTTCTTTGAGATACTTCATTGATGATATGGTACACATACGCATATGGTTGATGGTATGTTGTATGGTACAGGTTATACATGCTTGATTCTCTAGTTCATGATTCACTATTATTTATTGATTTATCTTTGGTTCATGATTGATGCATGTTGGTTTACAATTTATGCATGGTATGGTACATGTGTTAGTTGGTTGATGAGCAGATACAGATTGATGAGACAATGATAGTGATAGAGTGAAAGAGTGATAGTGATAGTGTCAGTGACAATAACAAAGTTTATGATAGTGACACTTGGTCTACATTTATATTTTAGGGTGGTTGGATGGGGCAAGGATAGGTGGTTGTAGCCACCTTCCAGTTGGAGCTAGAGAATATGGGGGGTTGTAGCCTCCTTCTAGTTGGATCCAGAGAATATAGGGAGTCATAGCTTCCTTCATGTTGGAGCCCAAGAACATGGTGTTGGAGCCTCCTTCTATTTGTAGCTAGAGAATCAGAAGTCGGTTCTTCCAATGAATGTATTCTTTTGATATATAAGAAAAACATTTTTTGGTTTTCTCCCGTTTGGGTTTCCACGTAAATTTTGGTGTACTGTGTATCTATTGTGATGTGATGTTATTTATGATTATACTTCTAATGATATATTGAATGATAATGATAAACTATTGAATATTGTTGAAGAATAAAATGTGGTTAAAAGTACTATAATTTATCATTATTGATCACCCCCCCTATTAGTAATCCAACAATTGGTATCTTAGCTAGTCCTTAAAAAATTAGTCTATCCTCTGGAAGGAGATCATGGACTATTATAGGATTGGGGTACCACAGTTTGACAGTCATAACTATGAATTATGGAGTATATGAATGAAAACATATGTACAAGCACATGGATTCGATATTTGGTGAGCGATATTAGATGGATACAAAGAACCATGCGCTCTCTCGATAGATAAGGATGGAAAGAAACTTGAAGACAATGATTCTAGAGATAAAAATGCTATCCTGAATGGTTTGAATAAATTAGTATACAACAAGGTTGTGCACTGTGAATCCACAAAATAAATATGGGACAAACTGAAGAATATCTACGAAGGATATGCCAAATTTAAATGAGCCAAAATTCAAAATTTTAGAGTCAAGTTCGAACAATTGAAGATGAAGGAATATGAAAACATTTCCTCATACTTTCTACGAGTTTATGAGACAATCAATTCCATCAATGGTTTGGGAGAATAAATGAAGGAAACAATCATTGTTCAAAAGGTACTGAGGTCTCTATCTATGAGATATGATCTAAAGATTTCCACCTTAGAATAAAGAGAAGATCTAAACACCTTAAGCATGGAAGAGTTGCATGGGATAATCACATCTTACGAGATGAGGATAGATCAAGACAATCCAATCATGAAGGAAACAACATTAAAGGCATCAAATAAAATAAAGAAGAAAGATAAATAAAAGGTGAAGTCAGATTGTAGTTGCAACGATGATGAAGAGGTGGCTAACTTTGTCAGAAGGTTGGAAAAGGGAATCGACAAATACAAAGGTAAGCTTCCCTTGATTTTTTTTAATTGTGATGGTCTTGGTCATTTTGATAATAATTTTTCGTATAATAAAATAAATGAAGAATACGATGACCCTAAAAAGAAAATGCAAATTCAAAAGGGTAGAAGAAAAAACAAGTTTTTCAAGAAAATCCTTTGCACTAAGGAAGACATTTCCTCATCAGTAGAAGATGAAGTCAACGAAAGTGATATATAAAGGGTATTACCCATGGTAATAGAAGACTCCGATGAAGAAGGCTCCAAATAAGAATATGAAGAGGCAAAATTCAATTATAGAGAATAATTGTTGAGTGCCATAGAAGTTATTAAAAGGGAAAAGAATAAAAATAAGTCACTCCAAGAAGAACTAACTCATAAATCCAAAGAAGTCGAGAAGATAATCAAGAAACTATAACTCCAGGCAGAAGAAGACAAGAGAATTAAAGAATCACTTAGAGGGAATTTAGAAGAAATAAAAGGGATAATTGAAGGCTTGGAAGCTGAGATAGTTTCTCTAAGAAAATATCTTCAGAAGAAGGACATGCAACAAAACAACACCAGGATATTGGATAATATCATTAAAAGTTAAATACCTTACTATGAAATACTTGTATTGGGATACGATCAAACACAGACAAAGAAATGTTCAAGATCCAAAATGACAAAACAATAAGTAGAACAAAGAAGCTATGTAGAAGCTGTCAGAGGTCCCTCAAAATAATAATATAGGAAAAGTCAAGGGGAAGATTACAAAGACATTGCATCATCTAGAATATTCAAAAGGAAATAAAAACAACAACCAGCTATAGAAATACCTCAAGAAGAAGAAGGATTCAAAAGAGTTGCACCATTCAAAAGATCTTCCACTCCCATGTATCAAACCATTTTTATTGTTTCATGTTATAATTTTGGGCACAAATATATGAATTGTAGAGCCAATAAAAAGGAAAAAAACAATGACGAGGATTATACAAGAAATAGTTATCCAATAAGATCTCATGAAGAAAAAAATAGAAGCTACAACATATTTGGATCATTAAATGATGAGGTACAATGCTACAAGTGAAACAAATTTGGACGTATGGGTAGAGATTGTAGACTCATTGTTAAGGGAACCAAAGAAAAATATCAATAGTCATAAGAAGGAACCAAAAAGGGTATGGATAAGAAAGAATTATCAATTCAACACTGAAGAATGCAATCTTTATCTACAATCTCAACACATGAAACATGTATGGTATGTAGACAATGGATTCTGAAATCATATGACATGTGACAAAGATAAGTTTCTAACATTGAAGAAGGAAAGAGATGGACCAGTCTCATTTGTGAATGAAAACTTAGCTAGGATCATTGGAAAGGGCATAGTCAAGCTTGGAAGTAAGGATGACATGACTGCAAATTTTTTATTGGTCGAAGACATGAAACAAAATCTTCTAAGTGTAATTCAAATGTGTGATCAAGGACACAGACTTGTTCTTGATTCAATGAAGTGCAGGATAAGGAAAGAATAATCAGGAAATTTGGTAGCTACAACTGTAAGGACTCCAAGCAAAGCATATGTTCTAAATGCAATATGAAAGAAAATATGTTTCTTAGGAAAGGATGATGAAAGTTGGCTTTCAAACAGAAGAATGGGTCACACAAATTTTGATAATATTGTGAAATTAAGAAAAAAGGAAGAAGTATGAGAAATGATCAAGATATAAAATCCAACAAACATTCTATGCAAGCATTGTATACAACTAAAACAAACCAATACAAAGTTCAAGTCAAATGAATACTGCACAACAAAACCACTGGAAATTGTACATATTGATCTGGTTGGACTGACAAGAACAAAAGAATGAAAGGAAAACAATACTTCATGCTACTAGTTGATGACTACACAAGATTGGTTGCAGTTTGATTTCTGAAAAAGAAGTCAGAGGAATTTGAAAGCTTTAAGACATACAAAGAGATGGTTGAAACTGTGATAGAGTTGAAAATGAAGTATTGAGATTAGAAAATGGAGGAGAATTTACATCAAAGGAATTCATGTAATTCTGTAGTGTGCATGGGATAAAGAAGAAATTATCAGTAGCTAGGACACCTCAAAAAAATGGATCTGTTGAAAGGAAGAACAAAACAATATAGGAAATGGCCATAACCATGTTAATGGATTATAAGTTGATAGTTGTCTTTTGGGTACAAGAAATAAATACAAAAATTCACATTCAAAACAAAGGGATGATCATAAATAACAATGATAAGATTCCATACGAGCTATGGAAAGGAAGACCAACAAATGTAAAGCACTTCAGAGTTTTCAGAAGCAAATGATATATTGAAAGAGAAGATGGCGGTATTTGAAAATTTGATTCTCGAGTCGATAAAGGCATACTGGTTGGGTACTCAAGCAAAAGGAAATCATACAAATGTTTCAATTTGAGAATCAATATCATAGTGGAAGGTATAATTGTGACGGTTGATTAGACAAATGGCCGAAAGATAAAGGAAAGTAGAAAAGATTTAGTGGAACAGGATCATGAAGACGATTTGAAAGAATAAGAAGTATATGAAGAATCATATGAAGAAGAAGAGAAACCATAAGTAGAGAAAGAACAACAGGATATTCAAGTACCTCCAAAGACACCTAGATGATGAGTGTAGAAGAATCATCCATCAAATAAGCTCATTGGAAATAAAGATGCAGGAGTTGAAACCATAAGAAGAATTTGTTCACTATAACAACAACATATAGAACTACTTTCTACAATTAAGCCAAGAAGTTTTGAAGAAGCCAACAAAGATGAACATTGGGTCAAGGCCATGGATGAAGAGTTAGATCATATAGAGAAGAATGACACATGGGAACTAGTTTCAATACCAAAGAACAAGAATGTCATCGATACAGAGTGGGACTTCAGGAAAAAAATGAACGAGGATGGAGAGGTTGCCAGGAAAAAATCAAGACTGGTATGCAAAGGATACTCTCAAGTTGAAGGTATATATTTTGAAGAGATGTTTTCCCTAGTTTCTAGGATGAAATAAATTAGAGTAATACTAGCTTATGCATGCTCCAAGAATATTAAAGTGTATATGTGTTGGCAGCCAATTCAATTTTTTCTATTGTCCTATAAGTTGCCTACACCTATGTCTTCTGAATTTCAAATTGTCGTCACATTTTTAAAATAGACGATATTTTCATTTCTTGCGACACTTGCAAATTTGTCTCCATTAAGTTTTCACGACTGTAAGCATGAAAACTTCTCCTTTCGAGGTCACATTTCGATCACTATTTGAACTGTTGTCATTTTTTATCGATATTTTTTTTTATGGAACTTACCTTTGGTTTATCGTTATATGGCTGAAAGGATTTTTAAACTATGCTCATTGGACATGCTTTTATTGCTTGCATAACTTGATTTTATGAGGCATTGAGCATATGGATTTATAATTGCCTAATATTTGATCTTATGGATTGCATAAGGGTTATGGTTATTTTGGTTTTCATGTATATAATGTAATCTTTATGCTAACATTTTTATAGCTCTTGGCTTGTCAATTCTATGAGTATCGATTGGCGCAATGGTTTAAAACTTTTGATTGAAAATTATACAATGGCGCATTGTTAACACTCGGCGTTGGTTATGAGTATTAAATGTCAATGGTTTGAAAAACTATACAATGGCGCGTTGGCATATCACTTACCGTTTGATTCTTTGGTTGGCAAATGATATGGTTTGAAATATGTTATAATTGTTGGAACTGATGTACATTTTTCCGGTTGTACTTTGCCATAACTATTATGCATGGCGGTGAATAGCTCCACCACCCTCGCATGCACACATTAATGCTTCCCCTTTGATCGTTCATTTCTTTTATGACCGAATGACTCTGCTCCTGTGCGTTGGTAATTTCAATCAAACCATTACCATGTGCTCGCACCATGGCCCTGGTCGTGGTGGCTGAACCAAATGGCAAGCAGGCTCTATTGATGTTAGACAGTGCCCGCAGTGACCTCGAAGACAATGGGTGGCTGCCATTTATACAAAAATTCAAGGTTTTTAACCTCTGCGTAGCGCGGCAATTTCCTTTGACCTTTGATGGCTATCGATCCAAGGTCGGGGATGTTCAATTGGAAATCGACGAATAGTTTATCAATCATGCTATGGGTCTGCCTGCTACTAGACAACGATGGTCCAAGAATTGCAAAGTAGAGGAGGTCCCTTGGACACTGCTCTGCCAGTCGTGTAGGGTTACCTCCTGTGATAAAGGTTTTCCCGTGAACATGCTCAAGCAACATTGGCATGATTTGTTGATGATAATCAAACAGTTTATCACCTGCAAGGGTCGCTACGGGTTTGTATTATTACACCACTTACGTTTTCTTATGGTGTTTATGGGTTATCAGCTCAACATGCCCTGTTATTTGCATAGAAGCCTGTTTAAAATGTCAAAGAAGTATAAAAGGAACCAGGCTAATAGTAGCCTCTTTCATTATGGTCTGGTTAAGATTATTGTTGTCTGTCATTTGGGGTTACACGGAGATTGTTGGAGCGATTTTCTTACTCGGAATGATTTTGAGGATTCAAACCCTCCACAGGTTGACAAACCTGTGGTGAGAGAGGACAAGTCGGTACCCCTAGTACCCTATAGTATTCTGCTACCTAAACCCTTGGCCGACTCACCTATCGACTCTCCCCCCACTGTGACTAAGAGTGTTGAAGTTGTTAAGCCTATAGGCAAAAAGCACAAAGCGAACCTCACTGCAAACGCCAAAGGGAAGAAGAATGCCCATTTGATTTCATGAATGGCAAGAAATAAACCCAAACCCCCTGTCGAGCCTAACCCTATCGAGTTGAGTGAAGACTCTGATTCAGAGGTAGAGCGTTTCTTGGCTGATGAATATCCCTATTCGAAAGGTTTGTGTGCCGAACCCTCGTATGAATTTGTGTCAAATTTACCCCCTTTCCTACAAAACGACCCTAATTACCTAGGCTTTAAGCTGCCTTATGAAACCCCCAATCATCTATCCAAACCCTCTCCTGCTCTGTCTAAACCTACTGTGCCACCCTGTGATCAATGCAACTCGTGGTTGGAAAGATATTATCTGGATGTCCCTATTCTACAGTCGAGAATTCACTCTTTGGAGGACCAAGTTGCACTTCTTACCAGTCAAAAGGCTAAGCTACTAGACACTGATAAAAAACAAAGAACGACATGATCTATCTTGTTTAAAAATGCGGAATCAACTACAGTGGTCATGAATTCTAAGTTGGCATAATTTGAGCAGCCTCACACAGGTATGTTTTGATGTCGCTTGTTTATATAACGAATTCGAATTTGGTTTTGAATAACTCTGATTACAGCATTGATTTGCTCTGTCACATTGTATGCATTCTATACATAGCTATGCTTCGACTAAATGGAATTTCATTTTCCCAGTTTAGCTTCGATTGGATTTTCATCGATTTGATTGATCTCGGTGTGGATTTGATTTGTTTGATTTAACTAAAATGGATGCTCTGCTGTCAATTAAAGTTGTTTGTATCTATTCTAGACATAAGCTGTTTCTCATATTCAATTTAGAACACATTTAGATTCAATTTTTTATGATGTATACGCTATGATTGGCAACAATGTTGATATGGTTACGGTTTTATGTCCATATGAATTTCGACCAACAGGAATACAATTCAGATTGTTTCCAATGTAACTCTGTACAAATTCACCCAAATAGTGAATAGATTCAATTCATAACAGTTATACCCAGCTGGTTAATTCGCATTGGTTTGCTGTTAGTTTGACCCTGTTATCAGTTGGATTTGTATTTGCGATGGATACTCTGTTTGAATTTGATTTGAATGAGATTGGTTATATTTGGATTCACGATCAATTTCTATGTTAAACTGAGTTATGATTCGTTTGAAATAAACGATTTCGTTCAAATCCAATCGAGCTTATTTGCCCATTTTACAATAACCGATTATCAATTATGTCGATTCTATTGTGATTATGGTCAAAGCCGAATCGATCTGGTTATGATTTTGTATAAATTGATTCTCGTACCTGTTTGAATTAATCTTCTTGTGGCGCGAACCGTTTAATGCCATTGACAGTTATAACAATTTTAAAAACGATTCTATTTTGATCTGATCATACCTCCTGTTGTTGGAAAAACACAACGTTGCATATGATTTGCTTGATTGCATTATTTTCGAATTGGATGTAAAATGATTTGCAAGGCTGTTTGGTTTAGATTCTGTTTACTCGAAAAAGAAGGTAATCGAAACAGAGCATGCCTGTCTTTCTATTTGGTTATTGGATTTTGATCCTATTCGATTGCAAATGATATAACATTTTCAAATGAAATGATTCGTTATTGATTGTTAATTAAATTTGATTTTATTAAAAAGATTTGATTCAACTTCCATTCTGATCCTGTATGTTATTTTAGACTAGCTACAGAATCAGATGATTCTGTAGCTAAGTCTGTAGGATTAGTTTTTTATTGTTTTGATAATAAAATATCTTTCTAACTTACTATTTTTGGTCCATTGCAGATAAATTCAAAATTGGAGTGGATATGATGAGCAGTTAGAGGATATTTGAGATATTTGACTTGCATTTTAATTTCCTAGTTTAGTTGATTTTGGGGATTTTTTCCCAGATTATGTAAACAGTTTGATACTATCCACAGGGAGGTTTTACCTTGTAGGAAGACTTATAAATACTTATTATTTTTGTGTAATAATCATCCTCATTCGTGGGAGAACAAGGATATGGAATTTTAATATAGACTGAAGCAGAATTTGGTGTTTTGTTACAGCTTTAGCTTCTCATGATATCAATATTTTGTTTCATGTTATGTATATCAATTTGCATGTGGTTAATTGACTACTTTAGATATCTTAATCTTTTGCAAATGATATAATTTTATCAATTAATCCATATCTGATTTCTTCCAAGTGTATAAAAAACATAGCAATTGCTTAGTTCAATCTGTGAATGACAGATTTCTCTTCTTCATAAGTTGAATTATTAAATATAAGTTTTTTCATAACAGGTTTCCCTTATTGCAAAGATTTATAAATCATATAATTGTTATGATTTTTTATGTCTTGTTTGTCTTGTAAACAACTCAAAGAGCAGCGCAGCCTATCGTTTACGAGAATCTTCTGAATCAACCGGTGCGAGTTTCCTTCCTCCGACCAGCTTCGAAGTCATCATACACAGGACAAATTAGGAGCATTTCCAGGTCAGTTTGTCATTTGTTTGTTTAGTATATTTATTACTAGTTTAGTTTAGATATAAGTTTAGATAGATATATATGTGTGTTTAGTATATTAGATCGTTTAATTTCAGTTAGTTTTATTTCTTGTTTATAAAATCATAAAATTAAAAGAAAAATAAATACCTTTCTCTGTCTTAGGGCAGAAAGCAAATGAGTTTTACAGGTTTTATTCAAATTTGCAAGTTGTAGATAGTGTATATTTGTGAATAAGTTATAATTCAATTAGTAATTAAATAGTTAATTATTAGAGTTAGCGTAATAGTAATTAGTAGTTTGTATATAGAATAGTTAGAGTAGTTTATATTTAGTTTTAGTTTAATTTAATTAGTAGTTTGTTTCAATTAGATTAGTGTATTAGTTTGCTTTTTATTTATTAGTTAGTTTTATTGTTAGTTAGTTTAGTTTCTTATATTTTGTTTTATTTAGTTTGTTTTATTTAGTTTTAGTTTAGT
>JASDQU010752981.1:0-37353 GCA_032191745.1 Picea mariana | reverse complement strand
ATATATATATATCCAGAAAAGGACAAGTCAACCATGTTTGAAGAGACACCTGTTCACCTGGCCAGATTAGTATAAATAGAAGGTGCCCCAACTCATTTATACACATACTCAATCATCCAGAAGCAAGGCGCAAGTGTTGAGGAGGAGTTGTAGCAACTGCAGTTGTGAAGTAATTATTTGTTCAGTATTTTGGTTCTCTATAATGTGTGCTACCTCTGGAGAAGTTGCACTACCATGGTTTATTTGTTGGTTCTAGTGAGGCTTCTTGGAATCATTATTTTTGTCAAAGGTTAAGGTGCTCGGGGGTGGCTTTGTGCCTATGGTTGGGTAGCAATGGTATATCATTTTGGTTTTGTAGCATTTCTTATGGTTAAATGAGCACAACATTCTTATAAGTTATGGTCCCACACCACCTTTGGAACAATCTAACCACTGGAAGGTAGGTCCACATCTCTCTGTCGAGCGTTTTGTAGCACAATTATAGTTGCATCTAGGGTTTTTGATCTTGCAGCAGCAACAAACCCTAACCTAATTATTAGGGCACTTTAAGTGAAGTGTTTGGAATAATTCATGGATATCCTAGTATTCCCTAACCCAATGCATCTACTGGTTCCATCAACCATAAAAAAACATCAAGTTTGAATTTTTGGGTCAAAGTTAACATTTGACTGGTCAAAGTCAATGTTTGACTTGTCAAAGTCAAAGTTTGACTGATCAAAGTCAATGTTTGATTGGTCAAGGTCAGAGTCAAATATAGGTATGACTTCCTTCATAAAATTAGAGTGGAATAGTAGAAGCATGGTCTCTTGGTAGAGAATGGAAGACAAGGATTGACATCATCCTTGCAAAGAACAAAGGGAAAAATTATGGAACCAAAAACTGAAGAGCATGCATCAAAGGATGAAGATTTTTATTTTTGGAGATTCCAAGCACATGAACATGGAGTAGGATAAACAATAAAAAGAAACTATTGTAGATCTAAATCTATGGAAAGAGAAGGGATCTTTGTCCCAAGAAGCAATCATAGAGCCATAAAGATCTCAGATCTAATACATTTAGAGGAACAACACATTCTCCAGGTTAGAAATAATACTTTTCAAGAAACCCAAGCGGAACAATAGCTAGACTCCAGGTTTGCATTTTAGATTTGATATTTTTATTGTTGCTTAAGTATCGCAATTCTATAGATTCTATTAATGCCAGGAACAAATGAATACATAGTAGCATGTACTATTAATATAAATGCTTATTGTAATTAATTGCAATACGAACTAACATCTCCTCTAGGAGATATTTATTTTTCTTGTTATCAAGAAGGACACCTTGGTAATTCTATAATGAATTACCATAAAATTGATATGTTCTTAGATAAAATTCTATTATGTTGGAAATTATTTTTCTCTTGTTGTTCATGTTTTGGGCAGGCTATCCTATGTATTCCAGGAAGGTTACCACAGAAAGAAAGACTTGAAAGGAATCAAAAGGAGTCAAACTTCAGAGGGAGTTAGTGATCAAGAAGAAGCGATATTTTGTGACACTTTGCAGGATGCATAGGGGCACGCAGGAGATGGAAGTGTGGTTCAAGGATTATCTCAGTTAGAGGGAGTTGATGGCAAATTTTGAAAAGAAGGATCTTGTAGGCTTCATGCCAATTTGTAGGATTCATGTTGAGTTGTAGGCTTCATGCCAAGTTGTATGCCTTGTGCCAAGTTGTAGGCTTCATGTCAAGTTGTAAGCTTCATATCGAGTTGTAGGATTCATGTCGAGTTATAGGCCTTGTGCTGAGTTGTAGGCTTCATGCCGAGTTGTAGGGTTCATGATGAGTTGTAGGCTTTATGGTGCGTTGTATGCCTTGTGACGATTTGTAGGATTCATGCTGAGTTGTAGGATTCATGTCGAGTTGTAGGCCTTGTGTTGAGTTGTAGGCTTCATGCCGATTTGTAGGCCTTGTGTTGAGTTGTAGGATTTATGCCAAGATGTAGGCTACTATAGTGAGATGGTATGGTATGTCAAGTTGTTCCTACACCAGTGAGACAGTTTGGTACACTAGTGGCATAGTCGAGAACCTATATGGTTGTGATGGTATTGCTCGTAATATGATTTGGATGATCATGAGATATCATGTGTAGATCTGGTCTTTCCCACGCCATGTGAGATGGATGGATAATGATGATAGTAATTATGATACTCGCGACATGGGTGTAGACATGGGTGATCACGTCATGCGAGTGTATCCCATGAAAATGATGGTGACACACACTACGAGGTGTAGCTCTATTGTTCTCTAGCAGGTTGTGGCCCCTATATGAGATTGACAGGTCCACATGGGTGTATCCATGTGTGACATAATGATGCTACCAATAGCACGGTCTTGTAGCCATGATGAGAGGATCATGGCATAGTGAGCAAGGATATGAATACCATAAGGGAACATCATGGTTAAATAACTCCCTAGCTAAGAGGAAGTGTTGATGTATTGGTATTTGTGGGAGGTATTAACCTCCATGGATAAAACCTTTGACTAGAATATAATATTTCGGAAGAAAAAGAAAACCCTTAAATATGTGTGAAAACCCTAGAAAGGTAAGTCAGCTCTACCAAAAAGATAAATATATATATCTATATAAAAGGTAATTCGACAATGCCAAANAAGGTTCCCTAGCTCATTTGCACACACACTCAATCATCCAGAAGAAAGGCACAAGTTTTGAGGAGTATTTCTAGTAGTTGAAGGTGTACAGTAAGTCCCTTCTCAGTCTTTTGGTAATCTATCTTGTGCGCTACCTCTGGAGAAGGTGCACTACCCTGGTTTATCAGTTGGTTCTAGTAAGGCTTCTCGGAATCATTCTTTCATTCAAAGGTTAATGTTCCCGGGGGTGGCTTTGTGCCTATGGTTGGGTAGCAATGGTGTGGCACGGCTTATAGTTAAATGAGCACAACGTTCTAACACCATCATTTATTCCTCTCTTGTGGTTATGGTACTCAAGAAAGAATGCACTTGGCGCATGTGCCCTAACTTTCGTGCCCTCGACAAACTCACCATTAAATAAAAAGTCAATATTATTGTCATTGATTACCTATTGGCTAAGCTTAGTGGTGCTAATTACTTTACTAAACTTGATATTCATTTTGGCTACCACCAGATACATATGAAAGAGGAATATATTCCCAAGACTGCCTTTAGAACTCATGGGGGTCACTATGAGTTCTTAGTCATGCCCTTTAGCCTATGTAATGATCCCTCGACTTTATAAAGTCTCATGAATCATGTCTTCCACCCATTCCTTTGTCATTGTTTCTTAGTTTTCTTTGATGATATTCTCATCTGTAATAAAACTTGGGAATCCCATCTCTCCCATGTGGATCAAGTTCTCCATCTACTTTCTCATCACAAAATTTTCCTCAAACAGTCTAAATATGCCTTTGGAGCCTTTGAAGTGGAGTACCTGGGTCATATTGTCGGAAAGGGTGATGTATGAGTGGATCCTAAGAAAAATGAAGCTATGAAGGATTGGCCTCGCCCTAAAAATCTTAAGAGCTTGTGTGGTATTCTAGGTTTAACAAGGTGTTATCGCAACTTTGTTGAGCTTTATGGAAAAAAATTTGCACCTCTCATTTCTCTCTTTAAAAATAATTCTTTCACTTAGAATCCAATCGTTGATCAATCTATCCACGCCTTGAAAGAGGATATGTGCATGACTCCAGTCATGGACCTTCCCAACTTCACAAATAATTTTTTTATGGAATGTGATGCTTCAAGGAAAGGAATTGGGGCAATCCTCGTGCAAGATGGAAGGCCTTTGGCCTTCACTAGAAAACAACTTTCAGAGAGACATTTGGGCCAATAAATATATGAAAAGGAAATGTTTTCTATTCTGCATATCATGTATCTTTGGCGTCCTTATCTCTTGGGATAACGCTTCCAAATTAAAACTAATCATCAAAGCCTTGAGTATTGTCTGTAACAACGAATTTCATCCCCAGAGAAAAAAAAAATGGATGGCCAAGATATTTGGATATGATTATGATATCATTTACAAGGGAAAATAAAATGTGGTTGTTGATGCTCTTTCCAGGAAGGATGAAGAAGAAGGGTCTATGTCTTCCCTCTCCTTCATTGTACCAAATTGGTTCCAAGATGTTCACCAAGAATGATTGTAAGACCCCAAAATTTCTTACCTGATCCAACAATCACAACATCATTCTCCAACTTCTCTAGGGTACTCTTGGCACAATGAAGAGCCTCGCTACAAAGGCTTTCTATATTTAAGAAAATAGTCGCAAATTAAATCCACAGTTCTTGTTGAGCTTCATGCTTCACCCACAGTTGGGAATTCAAGGTTTACCAAAACCTATGAAAGGGTCAAACATTCTTTTTTTCTGGGATGGTATGAAACAGGACATCCACACATTTGTGGTTGAATGTGATGTCTATCAATGGAACAAGGGAGAAACAAAATCCCCTAGAACACTCCAACCGCTTTCAATTCCCCATTATGTTTGGAGGGATATTTCTATGGATTTCATTGTTGGCTTACCTAATCGAGCAATAAGTCAGTCATCACTGTGGTAGTCATTTGTCTTTCCAAATATGCTCATTTATATTCTCTTCAACACTCATTCATAGCATCCAAAGTGGCTCAAATTTTCATGGATAACATCTTCAAACTTCATGGCATTCCTCATTCTATTGTCTCTAACAGAGATCCAAATTTCACCAGTAATTTTTGGCAAGAATTGTTCATGCTCTAGGGAACCCAATTTAATCTCACCACTACATATCATCCCCAAATTGATGGCCAAACTAAAGTTGTCAACAAGTGTTTGGAAACATATTTGCGGTTTTTTCCATCCGACGGAAAAAATTGGTTAGATCAGTGGTTACCCCTAGATGAATGGTGGTACAACACATATTACCATACAATTACTCGCATGACTCCTTTTGAAGCAGTATATGAACACAATCCATTGTTGTTTTTCTCATACATGCCAGGTGTCTTGAAGTTTCAGGAAGTTGACAAAAATCTTACAGTTCGAGATTCCATTCTCCATAACCTAAAAGAAAATATGGTCATGGCTCATAATCACGTGAAACAACAAGAAGATCAAGGTTGTTCCAAACATCAATTTGCTAAAGGGGACCAGGTGTTTCTTCATCTACAAACTTATAAGAAGACTTCACTCAAAGTTGAAAAATGTCAAAAAATTGCTCCCAAATTTTATGGTATGCAATATTCCAAATGTAATATAATATGCAGAACATAAATATTTAGCAAGCAATGGCAGAACAACAATGATATACCCAGAACAATACCAGAATAACACCAAAAAGAGCACCTTTATTAATGATAACAATGTTCAATTGCCTCTTCTAGGGGGAAACCTCCAATAGAGAAAAGGTCTATTACAATAATCTCCAAGACAAAAATATTCAATGCCTCCTACTCTTATTTATACTAATTGTACCTTCTAAGGAAACTTATATATGAATATCTTTCTAGAAGCGAAAGATCCTATTAGGTATTCTTACATTGACTTATTAGCATTTATTTATTAAGCCTTATTAACTAATGTTGGCCTTTATTACATAGAAAAAATATCCTACTAACTAATGACCCATGGAGAGGGGTTAGGATCAGATCCTAACATGCCCTCCCCCTTCAAAAGCATCATTGTCCTCAAGGTTGCAGGTGCAGAAATTGGTGGAGTATGGCCGCTAGTTCCTAGGTCGCATCCTATGGTGATGTGTCCTTCCACTGGATCAACACTTCCTTAATAATTCTACCACACAAATGACATTCACTGTGATTGAGGAATGCATCTAGTTGGAGCCAAAGGGAGCCTTCTTCATCTAATTCTGGAAGGATGATTTGGACCCTGCAATTTTGTCCCACCACTTTCTTCAGACAGGAAATATGGAATATCAGATGGATTTTGGAAATAGCAGGAAGGGCCAATTTGTAGGCCACTGAACCAATACGCTTGATGATATGGTAGGGCCCATAAAAATTGGGTGCCAACTTGTAATGTCCCTGGGATTTGATAGATGTTTGCTTGTAAGGTTAGAGCCGGAGAAACACCTGATCACCTTCCTGAAAAACCCTTTTTGAGTGATGTTGGTTTGCCTATTGCTTCATGTGATTTTGGGCCATGTGGAGGTTATCCTTCAAAGCCACATGGGTGGTTGTACGGCCTTGCAACATTGTATCAATATATTGGATCTTTGATGTGCCTGGAAGATAGGTAGTGACTATAGGTGGGAGTTGGCCATACACTGCTTCATATGGGGTCATTTTAGTGGTCGTATGATAGGAAGTATTGTACCACCATTCTTCCAAGAGGATCCATTGCATCCATTGGTGTTGTTTCTCCAAAGTAAAGCACTGGAAGTAGGTTTCCAAAAAAAATTTGACCACTTCCATTTGGCTGTCAGACTGGGGGTGATAGGATGTGCTCATTTCAGTTGGGTTCCTTGCAATTTAAACAGCTCTTTCCAAAATGTGCTTGTGAATGTGGGGTCACAATCAGATACAATAGAGGTGGGAATGCCATGTAACTTGAAAATATGATCAAGGAAAACTTATGCTATCAGTGTCGATGTGAAAGGGTGGAGTAAGGAAAAAAATGAGCATACTTGGAGAGGCAATCAACCACCACCATGACGACGAACTTGTTCCCATCTTTAGGAAGGCCCACTATAAAATTAATGGATATTTCTATCCACATAAAAGATGGAATGGGTAGGGGTTGTAGGGTGCCTGGAGACTTGATATTTTCACCTTTATTATGTTGGCACACCTCAAATTATGTGGCAAAGTGAAGGATATCCTTCTTCATTCATGCCTAGAAAAAAGAACGACGGGTAGGAGCATATGTCTTTTGGAAGCCTGAGTGACCCACAATAGATAATGAGTGCAACTCATTTAAGAGCCTCGGCTTGAGTGTTGAAGAGGGTGAGAGAACTAGGTGATCCTTATATATAAGAATATTGTCCTGCCAAGTGTAGTCGATGGGAGGATAAGGGTCCTCCTGAAGGCGTTGAATTAACTTGGATAGATTCGAGTGTGTTAGCCACTCTTGGCGTACTTCGTCAATCCAATTAGGGACTAATAAGTATAAGGAAAATAGGGAGGTGTATTCCTCATCTTGGCATGATAATGCATCGACTACTATATTATCTTTTCCTTTTTTGTATATGATTTCATGATCATAACCCAACATTTTGGTCAGCCACTTATTTTCTTCTGGGGAGGATAGTCGTTGCTCCAAAAAATATTTCATACTATGTTGATATGTTTTGATCTGAAGATGATGTCCCAAGATATATGGCCACCATGTGTGCACCACATGGAGAATAGCCATCATTTCTTTTTCATACGTAGATCTACCCAGACTACGGCCACTCAACGATTGGCTAGTAAAGGCCAAAGGTCAACCATGTTGTGTGAGCATTGCACCTATACCAGTTCCAGAAGCATATTATTCCACCACAAAGGTTTTGTTGAAGTCGGGCATTGCTAGGACATGAGTAGTGCACATGGCTCTCTTTAATTATGTGAAGGATTTCTCAATAGCAGGTGTCCAATGAAATGCATTATTCTTAAGAAGGTCGGTTAATGGCTTAGCAATTTTGCCATAATGGTGGACAAATTTTTTGTAATATTCTGTGAGACCAAGAAAACCCCTTAGGATCTTTAAGGTCTTGGGTCATAAGCACTCCTACATAGCTTGTATCCTTTTGGGATCCACTTTTACCCTGTCTCGACTGACAATGTGTCCCAAGTATTCCACTTCACTGGCTCCAAATGAACATTTGGTCTTTTTGACAAACAATTGGTTTTCCTGCAACAAGTGAAGGAATTTGTCCACATGACGAAGGTGGCTATCCCAAGTGTGAATGTAAATGAGCATGTCATCAAAGAAAACCAAGAAAAACTTCAGAATGTAAGGTTTCAATAATTTATTCATGAGAATTTGGAAGGTGGATGGGGCATTGCAAAGGCCAAAAGGCATGACCAACAATTCATAATTTCCTTCATGAGTTCTGAAAGCAGTATTTGGAATATATGCCTCCTTCATCTAGATATGGTGATATCTAAAGCGAAGGTATAATTTGGTGAGTACAAAGGAACCTTGGAGTTCATCCAACAGATCATCAATAACAAGAATGGGAAACTTATATTTGATGGTCAGTTTATTTAGGGCACAAAAATCAAGGCACATGCACCAAGTACCTTCTTTATTTAAGATCATCACCACTGGTGAAGAATATGGGATGGTACTGGGGTGAATTATGCCTGCCTCTAGTAATTCTTGTACCATCTTTTCTATTTCATTTTTCTGAGAAAATGGATATCTATAGGGATGTACATTAGGGGGTTGATTTCCTGGAAGGAGAGGGATTATATGATCATGTTCACCCCTGGAGGAAGGTAAGGTCATTGGAACGTCAAATACATTGGGGTACTTGTTCAAGATGTGTTGGAGGCTAGGAGGAACTATCTGAAAGGCCTATTCAGTGACCTAGATGGAATTAAATTGAGAAATAACACCATGGTGGCCTTTCTTCAACAATCTTTCCATCCTGTGAGAGCTAATGATTTCAGGAGAGCCCGCTTGAAGACCTCAAAGGGTGTAGGGGTGAGAATCTTGGGTTAAGGTCATATATAATTCTTGATAATCCATTGTGATTGGCCCCAGAGTGTGAATCCATTCCACTACTAATACAATATTACAACCACCCATGGCAATAGAGAACATGTGGGTTTTCAGAGTATAATCACACATTTGGAGTTTGAAATTCTCACAGTGGCCCTCACAGTTCATATAACCACCATAAGTGATGAGGATTTGAAAATTAGAAATAGGGAAGACAAAGAAATGGATCTCATCAGCAAGCCCACGATGAATAAAATTATGGGTGCTACCACTATCAATCAACACAGCCACTAATCGATGTTTGATGTATCCCTTGAGCTTCAATGTCTGTGAGGATGAAATATCAGAGAGTGCATGAAGAAATATGATGGGTTCCTCTGGTTCCACAAGGGTTACAATTGGAGCTTTGGTGTGATCACTTAGTGGAGCCTCGTCTGGGTCAAGAGCCTCATTTGATGGGATGTCTTCAGAAGGAGAGGAAGCAGATGTATCAATTTGGAAGAACTTTTGTTATCTACATTTATTCCCCAGTGAATACTTTTCATCACAATAGTAGCAAAGTCCTTTCTTTCGACGTTCCACCAATTTGACTGGAGATACCTTTTGCACCTTCAATGTTTTTTTTTTAGCTGGGTGAGCCCTAGGGAAAGAACGAGTGAGAACTGTAGCCTTCATGGTTGGGGCCTAAAGGATGGTCTCTACTTTCATTTCTAATTGACATTCCTGCAACCAATTAGTAGGACGATGCATGCTCACATGATCCCAAATGGCTTCCTTTAAGCCACCGATAATACATTCAAGGTAAAATGCATCAGATAAGCCCTCAGACATGATAGCCAATTGTTCAAATATCGTGATGAAATCTGTGACTGATCTAGTTTGGTGCAACTTGGTGAGTCTACCCAAAAAATGTGAGTCCCTATCAAAGCGGGCACAAACTGCTTTAGTGAACATGTTCCAAGTGGGTATTCATGAATAACATTTCTTATGCCACTTCCACCATTTCCATTGTTCTTGATCCAGGTGCAAAACCCCTACATGGAGTTTGGTCTCATCATCCCAAATATTATGGAGGGAGAAATATTGTTCCATTTGAGAGACCCACCCTGCTGGGTTGGATCCATCAAATTTATGCATGTCAACTTTGGGCACCTTATTCCAAGAGTGTGGAGAACCCCAAGGGGAGTGGGAGGAATGAGTATGCTCATAATGGGAATGATGAGGGTCCTCTCCATTGGGCTCTACCTGCTTACCTTTTGTGAATAGTTGCATGGCTTCACAGATGGCTACTTGGATTGTTGCAAGGATGGAGTCTTTGGCTGTTGCTTGTATGGTAGTGGGGATGGATTCCATTTTCATTTCTAAGCTGGACAACCTAGTCTCCAAGTCTTCTTGGGTCTGAGCTCTAGTGGTTGGCATGGTAGCGTCTTAGGTAATAGATGAGGTGTCAGGACAGAAATCAGGACCACAAAAAGTGATATGTACTAGGGTGATCAGGACAAAGAGAGGATTCCAATGGGATAAGTGTCAAATAGGTGTGTCTCGGAAAGGGGTGGGACCGCGGAGAAAAAAAAAGTCGTAAAATTGAAGGGTGACACTGCGATCATAATGAAGAGAGGAATGCAATGGGCTAGGTTACAAATAAGGGTGCTGACAAGTTTTTTTTTTTTTACTCTTGTGACTTATACTCCGCTCTGAATACTTCTACAGTGGTGGAATTCCCAAATTCTCAATAATAAAAATGTCCACAGGGAGTGTTTTTGCAACGACAAAATTTGACAGGGGCCAATTTGCAGTGCAATAGATCAGTTGTTGTTGTCAAAAGGGTTAGGGTTTGAAGGGTGTCTACAATCAAGGGTTTTCCCTTTGCTATATCTCTCTTATATATGTGCAGGGTTCAACAATAGTACTCAACCCAATATCTTAGGGAACCAACTAAGGAGGCTAGACCGTACCCTTAGTCGTACTACCCAACTACCTAGGTACTAGAGAGTCTCTTCCTGAGTTTTGTTCTTGGTAACACTATAGCAGTTATGAAGTTGATCGGTTTATCTACGAAGGGATTTGGGATGCCTAGGTCGATCCGTATACAAGTTTTTTTCTGATGTGTTACCACTCGAAGGGGTGTCAATAGGGGTTACAAGGGTGGCCAACATATGCACGCTTAAGAACCACTTCTATTTCCTGCATGTATTACTCCCCGACCACGGGTTTATGAGCGTAATGATAAATCTTTGTAGCTTAAAGATGCCATAATACATCTCTACCTAAAAAAAAAATTACCCCACAAGTCTTTCTCGAGAAAGAGCTCTGATACCACTTGCAATATTCCAGATGTAATATAATATGAAAAATAGAAATATTTATCGATCAATGGCAAAACAACAATAATATATCCAGAACAATACCAGAATAACACCAGAAAGAGCACCTTTAATAATGATAGCAATGTTCACTTGCCTCTTCGAGGGGGAAACCTCCAACAGAGAAAATCTCTATTACATGCCTCCTACTCTTATTTATACTAATTCTACCTTCTAAGGAAACTTCTAGATGAAGTTCTTTCTAGAAGCAGAATATTCTATTAGGTCTTCTTACACTGACTTATTCTACTTTATTTATTAGGCCTTATTAACTAATGTCGGCCTTTATTACATAGAAAACATATTCTACTAACTAATGACTCATGGAGAGGGGTTAGGATTGGATCCTAACATGGTCCTTATATACCATTCTCAAGCGACTGGGGCCTGTGGCCTACCAGTTAGCTCTTCCCAATCATTCTAAGATCCATCCTTTTTTTCATGTCTCATGCTTAAAGAAAGTGATTGGAACTAACTATCAAACTCAAAGTAGTCTCCCTAAGTTGGATGAAGAAGGTTCCATTTGGTTGTAGCCACAAGCAGTCTTGGACCAGTGAGAGTGTTGTCTTTGTTAGCGCATCATCAAGGAAGTGTTAGTTTAGTGGAAAGATACCACTCCAGAAGATGCCACCTGGGAGTCGACTACCATTCTGCAACAATTTCTTGATCTCAAGCCTTGAGGACAAGGTTGTTCTTCAAGGGGGAGGGCATGTTAGGGAACTAACATCCCTAACCCATCATGTTGGTAGAATACTATAGTTTCCATGTAATAAAGGCTGACATTAGTTATTAAGGCCTATTTAATACATGTGAACAAGTCAATGTAAGAAAACCTAATAGAAGCTTCCACTTCTAGAAATATATTCCTCTTGAATGCTTTTTAGAAGACAGAATTAGTATAAATAAGAGTAGGAGGCATGATAAATCTTGTCTTGAGAATTATTGTAATAGAGTGTTTCTCTACTGGAGGTTGCCCCCTTGAAGAGGCAAGTGAACATTGCTTCCTATCAATAAAGGTATTATATTTTGTTGTCTTTCTCTACATTTTATTGTTTCGCTGGAGGTTGTCCCCTTGAAGAGGCAAGCGAACATTGCTTCCTATCAATAAAGATATTATATTTGTTGTCTTTCTCTACATTTTATTGTTTCGTCGATATTTTTTGCAGTTTTTATTTTTTTCCTTAATATAATACATATGGTACCTAACACCATGTCACAGTCGTCTTAAGGAACGACCAAATACAAATAAATTGACCCACAAACCCAAACATAAAGACAGAGATTTGGATTGCTTGACAAATGCAACAACCATAACATGGAAGGTGCAAACATCCACATGACTAGGGGGCAATGCTGCCCCACCTAACCCAACCCAACCCACCCACCTCAAATCTCCTATTGAAAGTGTTTCAAAGCTAGCATTACGTAAAGGCTATGCTAGCAACATAGCATATTCTTTTTTGCTATAACTTGACCATACAATTTTTTTATTAATATGAATATTAAGTTATTTGGGTAATTTTGATATTTAATCTTGAGACTTGTAACAGATTTTTTTAATTTTAATTTTACTTATTATATAATAATTTCTTTTAAAACTTAATTATGATAGTATTTTGTTAATATCACTATTTTATGAGGTTTTAAGAATCCTTTAAAGATAATTAGGAATATGTATTTAAACCAAAAATTATTCAAATAATTGAATTTCAACATTTTCATGTGGGCACTGAAACAAAATTAACAAAATCTATGGATGATCACCACAATGGGATTAAATTGAAGTCAAAGAGTCGGCGGTACTCAATATTCTATTTTTTTTTGGTTTACTCGCTCATTATTTATTTATTTAGGTAGCGCATAAATGTCTACAACGCTACTTCAAACCCATTTTTTTATCTGGAAAACAAATCTGTTTGCTCCAGAATTAGTGTACTCCTTTAATATATAGAGCCCCAAGCTCTGCCCCATGGGTACAGGTACGAAGAAAGTAATTTCCGGCGAGAGAATTTTGAGGGAAAGTAATGAAGATGAACAAATAATATCTGAGTCTACTGAAAACAATGAGAAGCTTGATGATCATGAAGTCTACAAGTCTCCGGAATTACCAGAAGAAAATGATTTTTTGTTTGACAAACTCAATCAGAAATTAGCGTTTTTGAATCTGCGACCACAACAACTTCCCATAGCCAGTCCAGCGTGAATAATCTGCACGCTGAGGATGAACTAGCTGCAGGAGTCAAAGATGATTTTAATGAAACAGTTGAGAAGGAATTTACAGAACAACTTGTAAAGAAAGATGGGAAATATGAAGCCACCGTTTTTACAGCTTCGGAAGATTTACAGGAAGCTAAGGATAGATTAAAAAAAGAGATTTCTGAGAAAGAAGAGTACCGCAGAGACGCAGTTTATGATCCAAAAAATCTAGAAGCAACGGTTTTGAAATTGAATGAAGAAATTCAGGCGATCTCCGCAGAATTTCAGGCAGCAAGTAAGGCTTCGGACTTGGAAAAGTAGGAGCTGTTATCCCAAATTGCAGCAGCAAGAAATGAGAGTGAGGAAATTTCTATTCAAAACGAGAGGTTTTTACTTCAATATAGAGCAGAAAAAGTTGAGTTGGAATCTGGGTTGAGTGAATCCAAGGCAAGGTGTCAAGAATTACTTGAGAAAGGTGTAGAAGATAGACATCAATGGGATTGTGAAAAGGGAAATTTGGAAACCATTGTTTTAGAGCTGCAAACAAGGCTCGACTCTTTGGCTACTGAAAGGGGATTACTAAATCATCAAAATAGAGAGCTAAGCACTGAAGTAGAGTCCTTAAAGGTCCGGTTAAATGAAAGTAATGCTACAACAGCTAAATTGGAAGGTCAACATTCATTGCTTGTAGCAGCTAAAACGTTTCCTGAGAAAGAAAACAACTCTTTACAGACTGAAATGGACAGAAGAACATTGATTTCCGAAGAAAGACAGGTAAGCCTCAAGAGAAAAGTAAGAGATTTTGAAACATCCTTGAATTCTGTCAAGAAGGATTTTTATTCATCCACTGCAAGAACAATGGGGAAAAAGAGAAATGTTGTTGATTTACAATATAAGTTTTCAGAAATTGCAGAGACAAAAAGGTGCCCAGAGGAGAAAAATAGGTCATTGTTGAACGATGTAAACAAATGTACGATAGTTTTAAAAGAAGAAAATTCCCCTCTTCAACTAAAACAAAGAAAGTTGGAGACTAGTTTTCATTCTCCCAACACTGATCTTGAATCAAAAGATATTAAGCTGCCAGATTTGAAGGCAAGACGTCCATTTTTTCCACTGAACACATCTACTCCTGAAAATGGAAAAGGAAGCGATCTGCACGAAAAGCCAAAAGCGAACAACCAACAAAAGAAAATTCAGAAGCGGAAAAGGAGAACACGGCACAGGGGTAAGTCAAGGTTTAGATTTGGTGATCCCCTCACATATGTGAGACCAGGTAATCTCACATCATAGAACAGAGTATCTTCATAGTAAATTTCATGGCTTTTTGGAAATTTATTATTATGGGTGTCAAAACAGGATTATAGCAATGAGTTTGTTATTGATTTGACATTAATTTTCATAAAAAACCTAATGTTATACATAAGAAATACAATTTTTTTTATTTTTAATCTATAAAATAACTTATTTTTTTTAACGGATGCTGTTGAAAAATTTGAGGCCTTGTTGTGGCCTTCACTTCGTTCAAGAATTTAAATAATTTTGTCGAGACCCAAAAGTTTAACTCATCGACGAACTGGTTTAGCATGGCTAATCAACAAAAGTCCAGAAATGCACCGCCACATGCATGGGCTTCTCTATAAGACAACATAAAGAAAATTAAATAAAGCACTCCAATCTACTCAAAAAAAACGCATCCCTGGTTTACCTATCATGTCGGGCCATCAATACTCACAGGATTTAGGTACCATGTGGGGCCATCAACACTGACATATGTGAAAACATTTTTATATTAAATATTATGTATTTTGCAGCAAAATATTTAATAGTTTATACAGTATATAAAGTATTAAATGTTTTATTATGGAATGCATATTTAAACATTTCATGTCAACAACCTATTTTCTAGATTAAAGTAAAATGGAAACCAAGATTAAATATTGTCCAATTGGGTTTCAACTTAGAGGTTACATACATACATTAGGTTTCCATATTTAGATAACGAATATTAATATGAATAATAAGTTACAATCATAATAAATATAGTAATATTAAAGAATATATTTACTCCATCATCATTTTAGATATACATAGATGCAATGCAACATAGTATTAGCATATAGGAAAATTTATCCATTCAATTTATTATGAATATTCATGTAACTTTTTTGGAAGGGCCGATCATCCTTGTATTTGCAAATGAATGCATATGGTATCAACAAAATGAAAACTAAAATGGAAATTTCAACATTTGTAACTTCGATTTTGATACCTAAGTTGAGTATCTTTGAACATCATCCAACCTTGATCTATTTGACATGGATAGTGTTTATACACCCTCATTCATGTTGTTTTGTTGAACTTAACAAATGAATACATACAATTGTTGCATATATATAGCATTATTCTCAAACAAAATTAAAGATTGAGTAAATATATGTAATAGAATAATCATAAGAATCCTTTACATCTTATAATAAACTCTTAAATTATACTTCAACAATGGAAAAAATAAATAGTAGTAGATAAACCAATTATAACAATTACATAAAGACAAATACATAAAATTTTAGACTATAAGCACCAAACATGTCCCATAATATCAAAGTCAAAAACATATAATGTAATATCACAATTAAAAATATGTCTGATAATATCTTAGTTAAAAATATGCCACATAATTTCATAGTCAAAGGTTACATAATGATCAATGTCTAATTCAACCTCCCTTGGATGGTCAGTTTTTAGTTTGTACAAACTAGTGAGAGTTTGGGATAAAGGATGATCAAATTCATATTCTGCACTTTCTTGGTTAGTCAATTGATGACTCATATTGGATATTCATAAATTTCATTATCCATAAACACCATTTCCTAGAAGAAAAACAAATTGAACATTGAAACTTAACAATTTGATATTAGTTCAACATTAAAGTTAACTTATATTTTAATGAAACATCCCTACCCTCATTGCCATGACCACCACTCACATCATGATCAATGCCATTATCATAATCACCCTTTGTAGCACTATTACTCCCATATTCATTTTGACCCTACAATAACAAGGATATATGATAGAATTTAACAAGGCTGCAATCAATAGTATATGTTATAATAACTTTTAAAATCACCTCTATGAATGTACCACAACCTTGATCTAAATCATGATTTTCTAGACCAACCATGTTTGAAATATACCATGGCTTTATAGTCCTCTTTTACAAGTTACCCAAAATTCTTCTTTAGTTACATGTTCTCCATATTCTAATAACTTTTTTGCTATTAACATTGGAAAACATAACACACTCGATGTCAATTTGGAGATAGATTCAATTATGATATCATCATTACATAAATGACTTCATTTGATATTGAATTACATGTCAATTTTTAACCTTGATGTACCCTCATGCAACAAGATGGTGGTAACCAAACTTACCAATTCTAGCCTTTGTGGCCTTTTCGATGTGTGTTCTCTTTGAAAACAATGAGTACAAGTTTGGAGATAGGTTAAATATATTGTTAATGCATATATGTCTCTTTATGTCCCATGTTAAACATGTATAGTGTATGAACATCGAGATATATCAATTTGGTGATGTTGAATTATATGATGCAAGTACAATGTTGATTGGAAATGAAATGTACAATGCTCAACCACCTAATCCAATAATTAATAAGTGAATATATTCAAATTAATTTGGATATAATAATTCCCACCCGGGGTGGATCGAGTGGTTGGATTCAACGGTGTTAATGTCGCCCACCTCGGTTCAAATCCTACATAAACACAGTGTTTAAGTATAGTCTTTCACAAAAAATATGAGGTTTAGAATGGAGGCCCAAAAGATTCAAACCCATGCATTTCTATCATGATTCCACTTAGCCACTAATTCCCCTAGTTTGAAGAAAAAAACGGGTCGAATGATATAAATGTTTGATAATTTATAACAACTTTTCACTTGCGGATGGCATTGAGCTAGATGAAATGTGGGTTAGGAGTTGCAATTCATGATGTGAATATTTATACTCTACATGTTATTAGGTGAGGTGTTGTGAAGCATGGACAACACATCCATACATATTGAAAAATTGAATTCAACACAAAATATATGTTGAATCTTCTTTTCTCAACCCTAGGTATCCTCTTATATCTGTGCATGTCTCCTTTGAGATCTGCGGATGTGTACGGAAAGACCGTACGACAACCTCTGTATGACTTTTCTCTTCCCTATGGTCTCTATCCTTTGAAACCCACATGTGGCTACTTCTTCTCTCTCTCCTCCTTGACCTGTATGACCTCTAGATGAAATTCTTTCTCCACCTATCAAGATATTGAATCATGATCCTTTGTGATCCAACCCTCTCATCAATACTTGGAAGAACTCTCTTCACCCAACCAGTGAGATCTCCTCACTCTAGTGTAAGAAAAAGTCCTTATTTTCTCCTACATTCCTTTCTAGAAAAAGTCCTTCTTTGCTATCCTTAACCTTGGTCTCTCACCAAGTCTCTCACAAGTTTATCTCACACAAGTCCTTACCTTAGTCTCTCACCAAGTAACATCTTCTCAAAGTGAATTATTCTATACCCCATCCTTGCTTTTATAATCATGAGTTAAAATCTATTTGTAATCTTCAAATTGATCTACAGTTGAGATTAATTATCACACCCACTTAAGATTTATATTACATGTTGCATGCTAAGCATGTCCTTAAATAACTCAATTCACTAATAAATACAATTTTACTTTAATTTATTCCTTCTAACTAAAGTAAACTCAAGACTAGAATATTTTCAACAATGTCCACATGAAAAATACACGCCTATGTGGAAGTACCTGTCTGATGCTACCAAAACATCAACAATCCTTCTTAGTGAGGAAGGTACTTCTCCCACCTAGATTTTTCTCTATCTTCGCTACCCGATCCACTACCATTCTTTCTCTCCAATACACCTAATTAGCTTCTCCTTTTGACAAAGAAGCTATCCCTACCATGATGGTCTAACTTGTCTCTAAAGACTCATTGCCTTCAAACATGCTCCTAGAAGTCTCCTGCTCCTGAGCATCCTGCATGGCCATCTCATACCATGAATCCTTCTTGAATGACTTGGAAGGTTGATCCTTCCCACCTAAACTGGAAAGATGACTCCCTCTGATTTTCTCAACCTTCGAAGCTACCTGCTCCCTGTTCTCTGTCACCATCGTGCTGGAAATTTCTCTCATAGGATGGCCCTTTAGCCTATAAAAATTTCTCTCTATAACTCCAAAGAGAAAACTACTTTCTCTGAGCTAGATCCTTTGGGCATGATAAGCACCTTTCCATCCCGGAACGCTATGTCAAAATATTTCTTCTCAATCATTGATACTAAGATCACACTCCTCTTGAGTTCTGGCACCCATAACATATCCTGCACTCTCAACGTGCCTCCTGACTCCATCTGGAATGGCACTATTCCAAATCCCTTCATTGCATGCTTGGTTCCCATACCAAATTCCACATGCATCTCTGAGTCAAAATTTGTGAAGCTCTCGAACACCTTTCGTGCTCCTGTCATATGACATGACGCTCCACTATCTATCAACCAATGCATCAACTTATATGATTCCAAAAAAAGTCTAGGAAACCAGTAAGAACTATATATGTTCAAAATTCTTGCAAAACCTATCCACTTGAGCCTTTGTTGACACAACTACCTCTGATTTCATTTTTTTTCCCCCTTCTTCTTGTGTGGACATTTACCTGCATAATCTCCAAACTTGTGACATGAAAATCACTTCAATTTTCTCATGTCCTTATTCTTCTTTCCATCTTGAGCAGTCAACTCTCCACTCACAATATTCTTAAACTTTCCCTTCCTTTCCTGACTAGAAAAAGAAAAGTTTTCATCATGGTTCCTCTTCAAACCATGCCTGGACTCTAATCGAGTATCCTCTTGAATACAATCATTCCATAGTCTATCAAAACCTGGCACTATCACTCATTCACAGATCCCCTACACAAAAGGTTCCCGAGACTTGGAAAGACCTATCAATGCTACATTCACCAAATCATCATCCTATATTGTCCTGCCAATTGTTGCAAGCTGGTCTTGGATCTGTGTAATATTCATAAGATAATTCAAAAATGTGTCCCCACTGGACATCCTAACAAATTGAAGTTGGTGCTTCAACTATAGCAACCTTCTTGTATTCTTGTTTTGGTATAGACTCACCAAAGAATCATGGATTTCCTTGGCAGCTTTATTTTCAGAAATGTGCGGAATCAAGTGATCCTTGATCGATTCTAGCAACATCCACTTGGCCTTCACTTCATTATTCTTTTGAACTACCAATTCCTACAAATCTGTAGGATCTACAACCACAACCTCAACATACTCTTTGAGGTCATTCTCCTCTAACAAAAGAATAATCATTTCCTTCCAAGACTGGAAGTTTTTTCCCCTTCTAACATGTCTTCAATATTCAATGTGTTCACCATATTAAAGATCTAATATGATAACCCTCTGTTGGAACTACCCTATACTGTCATGTACGACCTATCCACGACTTTCCCTTCCTTGACCCATGGATATCCACGCCTTCTCCTTCTATGACCCGTGGATGTGTGTGCCTGTCTACACTATGACTCACAAATTCCCCTACAAAAACACATGTTTTTCTCAGTACTCTTGTTTCCCTGAAAATCTATCCTTTGATTTTCTCTACTAGTTATCTACCTAAAAATATATTCCCTCTTGGTTTCCTCCCTTCAAAGACTAGGTCTCCCTCTTTCCTTCAAAGCCTTAGCTTTTATACCATGTTGAATCTTCTTTTCTCAACCCTAGGTATGCTCTGATACCATGTCAATATTTCCCTTCTACCTAGCACCAAGAAGTTAATTCCAAGAAACATATATTTACTAAATCAAACCATGGTTAGGTTACTCAATGAAACATGCAACAAAAGAATAAACAAGGAAACTAAATCAAGCACATAAGAACACCAAGAATTTTGGGTAAACCATTGAAAAAACCCCAGAGGGAAAACCAGTTCAATGATGCTTGTATTAAGGTCAATTTAGGGCTCTCGTAATAGGGATAATGGCCCACTGAGAGAATTATAAACTACAGAAAAATTGTTTGGTTTTTATATTCTTTGCAGTGAAAGTATATTTGAGGTGGATCGACTAACAGTCAAAGTCAAAGGTAATTGACAGCAAGTCGAAGGTCGAGGTGGTTCTACCAGGTAAAGACGAAGTCAAAGACATAGACAAAAATTTGAAGGTCGAGGTGGCTCGATCGGTTAAATTCAAAGAGGTAAACTGACAAGAGGTCGGCAGGAGGGAGTGTGACAACCGACTGAAGACCGAATAAAGGTATACTAGTATTTGACTAGTAATCTGACTTAATAGTCAAATGTAACAGAATCTCGAGATTCACATGATTTGTAGCCAATGATCTACGAGGAACTATAACAGTTTTTGGGCACATTTTATTTAGGTTTTTTCTTACTGTAAAGCCTATAAAGAAGGCGTGTTGTAATGTTTTAAATAAGCTAATGGCTAATCGCCAATTGGTGAAAATCGTAAAGTTTATTGGTCATGTAGATGTTAGATGAATTGGTTACAAGGTTGTTCTTGTGTAAAGCAAAAGGTATGATGTCGATTGTGTCTTAGGTGTGGACTACGTTTAGACATGTAACCTTTTATTCTAAATGAATACTACAACAAGGAGCAAAACTCTCAAAGAATGTTGGTTTTCCCAGTTTGTATTTCCAAGGTAAAATCTTTGTGTACCATGTGTTTGCTTTGTCATTTACTTTCTTGTTTAAATATTTCTTCCTCTCTTCTGCTAGGTTTAGCATGGAAGTGTTCCTCATTTCCTAATATACTTTCACTACAAAAAATATAACAACCCAACACAAACCTAGAAACTCTTGTGCTTTTGTATGGCCTTGTACCAACATTTTTCCCAATGCATCTATGACTTTCCCTTCTCTAGCTCATGGATGTTTGTGCCTTTCCCTTCTTCGACCCACGGATGTGTATGGAAATCCTGTAAGACAACCTATGTATGAATTGTCTCTTCCCTGTGGTCTTTGTCCATTGAAACCTACCTATGTCTACTTATGCTCTCTCTCCTCCTTGACATGTATGACCTCTAGATGAAAGTCCTTATCCACCTATTAAGATCTTGAATCACAATCCTTTGTGATCCAACCCTCTCATTAATATTTGGATTAACTCTCTTCACCCAACCAGTGAGATATCCTCACTCTAGTGTAATCAAAAGTCCTTATTTGCTCCTACACTCCTTTCTCGAAAAATTCATTCATTGTTATCCTCAACCTTGGTCTCTCAGTAAATCTCACACAATTCCCTACCTTGGTCTCTCACCAAGTGACTTCCTCTCAAAGTGACTTCTCCTATACCCCATCCTTGCTTTTATAATCACGAGTTACAATCTATTTCTAATCTTCAAAGTGATGATTCTACGGTTGAGATTACTTCTCACACCCACTTAGTATTTAGATTACATGTTGCATGCTAATAATTTCCTTAACTAACTCAATTCACTAATAAATACAATTTCACTTTAATTAATTACTTCTAACTAAATTAAACTCAATACTAGAATATTTTTTACAACTTCCACATGCAAAACACATGCCTATGTGGAAGTACATGTCTGATGCTACCAAAACATCAACAAAATCATAATTAATATGATAAAGGACATTTAAATGTCTACACTACTAAAACTCAATTACATGTAAGTAAAAAATACTACTAAATTTTATCCACATAGTCATTAATTAGTTGTATACATTTATCCCTAATTAATATTAGTAGCTTACGTTAGTAATGTGTAGTTTTGTCAATGGAGAGAGTGGGTTGAAAAGGTTGGAGGTTGAAGGTGCAGGTTGAGGTTCTTGGGTTTCATGCACTTAGGCAAGATTTTTCTCCCTATCAGGGGCAGAGATCGTAGAGGTACATGTAGGTTATTTATGTCTTGTAGTAGGGATGGAAGATCACATGTCAAGTCTAGTTCCAGAGGAGGGGGCGTCAGGAGATGCCAAAAAGTCCTTCAAATAAGTTGTCAAAGGACCCCCGATAAATGGGGTGAGGATGTCGACATGGGTCGAGTCTACAATGGGAATATATAGATCCATACCAAGGACAGGAAAGAGATAAATCATATCAGTCCCAAAAAGAAGCTGCAGAATGGTTGTTTGGATAAGACAAGTGAAAATCCCAAGTATGAGGTCACCTTGACCGAAATTAGGTATTATATTGTATGTATGCGGGATCATGCCTTAATTTTGAAATTTATGGGGATCCGACCATCCGAGAAAGCCTTACAGCCATGGATAAAGTCCATATGGAAAGTTAAGGGGAAAATATAACTTCAGTTGGGGTCAAAATGGTTTTGCACGGAAGTATTCCTAGAACCCGATGAGTAGACAAAGTGTTCCAGGAAGGCCCCTATTTATTCAACTGAGCGAGACTACATATGTGATTCTATATAGAGAGGTTATCTCTTGAGAAATAAGACTTTATAGTGGCCCTTGTCTGGATCAAGATGTACTCCTTTCCCGGGGAGTTTTGGGATCCCAAGATCATTGAGGGAATAGGAAATACTCTAGGATTGTTTGTCAAAGTCTTAGAAGTTACAAAGGTGGCAAGGTATACTTCTTACACTAGAATATTTTTTTATATGAATGTTGGTGTTGCCCTCCTAGAGTTGATAGTAGTGTCTTACCAGGATGAAGAAAGGACACAATCCTTAGATTATGAGCATATACCCTTTTCTATAGGAAATTCCATGCTCATGGCCATCTTTTTCAGGGACTTCCCCCTAAATATGCATGGCCCTATTAAAAAAGAAAAATAAGAGATGATCCAGGAAGGATTTACCAAGATCCCAAGTAAAAGGAAGGTTGGAAGAGGCCCACCAAAACAACCAACAATATCCCAACCCAATAATATGACTAATAACTTTCAAATTCTAGAAGGGGAACCCAATGAACCTCTTGGATCTGAGGATCCGAAGAAGAAAAAGAAAGAGAATAAACAAGGACATGAAATAAGGGAATACTTAACCAAGAGACATAGAATAGACAAAGACTTAGGTAAGGATGAGAAAGAAGAGGATGAAGTAGTGATGATGGAAAACCATGGCTCGGGATAAGACACAGAGGAGGAATTAAAATCGGATATGACCCAGGACATGGATCTTGAGGAAATTGTAGTGGATTTATCATCTCTTTGAGAGGCCCATGGAGATCAGAAGATCAATAACCTCACAATAGCTTAATTAAGGTTGCAAAGAGATATGGTTAATCAAAAAGTCGCAAGTAATATTCAAAGTTCAGCATCAGTAGCCTCGAGAAACCTGGGAATAAATACCAACCACCTTAAGGTGAAAATAAGATCCCTGATGAGGAAACAAAGAAAGGAATGAAGCCCCATAGATATAAAATAGAAGAAACTGGGGCCCTAATGGTCGACTCTGGACAAGTAGTATGTCTCTCGGATAACTATTTTCCATCCCAACCAAAATGTTAAATATGAATATTACATCATGGAATATTAGAGGTTTGAATGTCCTATCAAAACAAAGAATGTTAAAGAAAAGAATCACTCAGGAGAAGGTTGATATATTAATGCTTTAAGAAACAAAATGTGGTGCAGAAAAAATTAAAATAATTACTTAGAAAATCTGGCCAAGATGTGAGGAAAAATGGATCACAACCGAAGGGGAATTAGTGGGGTTTTCCACCATCTGGGATCCATAATACATGGATATGTAGGACCATTCATCTAGACCCAGGATGCTCACCTTAAAATTTAATATCAAAGGTACATGGGAAGTCGGTACGTTACGAATGCTTACGGCCCGCAATCTCCTAGTCTCAAGAGGATATTTCTGGATGAAATGATTTTTTTAGGCTCCTCCCTACAACAAAAAATATGGGTAATGGGGGGAGGCTTCAACATGATCAATACCCCCTTATAAAAGAAGGGGGGTATACTTGATTCCCACAGTGTAGAATTTTTAAAACTCATAGAGAGCCTCATATTAGTATATGTATCAACCAGAAATGGATTATTCACCTGGAACAATAAAAGGTGAAATGATCATAGGATCACGATTCACCTATATAGGTTTTTTATTTTTGAAACCTGCTTCTAGTCCAAGAAGGAACTGTCAGAAAATTTCCTCCCACACTATGGATCGGACCACTGGCCCATAGTCCTGGAGTGGAAACAGGTCTTGAAGCAAGGGTTGATTTTGTTTCGCTTCGAGAAATTTTGGTTAGATCATCCAGACTTCCTCTCAAACCTGGAAATTTGGTGGAAAGGAAAAAATTACCTTCATATAAAAACAATGTTCCAATTCCAACAAAGGCTCAAGTATGTTCGTATGTGCATCAGGAAATGGAACAAAGGGTTTTTCAAAAATATTTTCAAAGAAAAGAGAAAACTAGAACAAGAAATGGAAAAGATCCAAAAGAAATGGATCTGAGGGATTCAATTAGAGAATCTCAGAACTAGGGAAGAGAACATTAAGGAATATCTAGTTAAACGAGAGCTCCAAGAGGAGTCGTTGTGGAAGCAAAAATCCAGAATCCATTGGCTTAGAGAAGGGGACAATAATACAAAGTTCTTCCATAACTCCTTACTCCAAATAAGGAGGAGAAATATAATTCCCTCTATCAAAGCACAAGACGACAACATCAAAGAGAAATAGGAGAACATCGAGGAAGAATTAACGAATTATTATAGGCATATCCTCTCTGAACCTGATGTAAACAGGAAGGAATATATCTCCAAAATAGTTGAGGCCATCCCCAAGATAGTTTCTCCTTAACAGATTCAAAGCCTAATGAGGCCAACATCCTTAGAACAAGTTTAAGGGATTGTGAAGAACACAGCCCAAGGAAAATACCATGGCCCTGATGGCTTCACTATCAACTTTTTCCAAGAAGGGTGTCCAATTTTTGGAATGGATATCTAGGAAGTGGTGGAGGAATCTCATATCTCCATGTCCATCCTTCATGCGTTCAATGCTAGCTCCATCACTCTGATCCCCAAGGTCAAAGGATCAAACTATGTAGATAAGTTTGGATGTATCTCCCTTTGTAATTTCATTTACAAGATTGTATCTAAATTGGTAGCATCTAGGATTAATCCTATCCTCACTAAAATTATTTCACAGGAGCAGGGGGGTTTATGAAGGTAGGAAAATCTTGGATGGGATTGTGGTTTCCCAAGAGGAAATCCATTCCCTCAAAATGTAATAAAAAAACATGGATGATGATCAAATTGGATATGGATAAATCATATGACCGAATGAATTGGAACTTCCTAAGAAATAGTTTCCTCGCCTTTTTCTTTGGATAGGAGTGGGTAGATTAGATTGTGAACCTCATCTCCTCTGCCTTATTTTCTATCCTTGTGAATGGGTCTCCCTCTAAAACCTACAATCCTTCTAGGGGGCTTCGCTAGGGAGACCCCTTTTCACCTTTCCTATGTTGATCATGACCAAAGGTCTTGGTCACAACCTCTCCCTTGCCAAAAGGAATGGAGAACTCAAAGGGATCAACCTGCTTTCTGAAGAGAAGTCCATGTCCCATCTCCAATTTTTGGATGATATGTTGTTGATGGGCTTACCCACGGTGAAAGAATCTCAAGCATTCAAAAGTACATTCGACCTCTTTAACACTCCTCTTCCTATCCAAAGACACCTTGCTACCCTTCTACATTTTTAACCTTCCTCCCTCCCATCCAAATACTTAGGCCCCCCCCTCCTCATCAGGGCCCTCCAAATCCTTCATGGGAGAAAATCGCTTCCAAAATAGAAGATGAAATTAATAGTTGGACCCATCGCTTCTTTTCCCTACTAGGTAGAATCCTCCTGGTCAAGTTCATCCTCTCTACCCTCCCTATGTACCTCTTTTCTCTCCTTGTTTCCCCCTTGAAATTTCTTAAGAATATTTGGATGCTACAATTCAAGTTTTTGTGGGGGGGGACATCAAAGGAAAAACAAATTGGCGCTTGTATCCTGGGAAACTCTCTGCAAGCCCAAGCTTAGAGGAGGAATCGGTCTCAGGCAACCTCATGCAATAAGAAAATATATGGTGGAGAAAATCAAGTGGAGATGGGTTAAATCCCCCAATTCCCTTTGGGAAAAGCTCTGGAAAGACAAGTACACCCCTCATATTCCTTAGAAGGATCTTATTAGAGTAGAAGGAGACAGGACAAGCTCCATAATATGGACCAACACCTGGTGTAATCGTACTTTGGTGCGATAATAGTGTTTTTCGAAAGTGGATAATGACCGCTCAACCCTCTTCTGGGAGGATTCTTGGGACCAACTCCCCATCTTGGGGAATGTGGAGAAACTACAAGGATTACGACATATGTTGGAATGACAATGGTGGTCGAAGATGCACTAATACTAGCAATGCACTCAGGAAAGGACAAACCCCTTTGTACGGATTCAGAAACCCTTGGAGGACTAGCCTGTACAGTGGACGGAGAAAACAAGAAACCTGGAGAAGAAGGTTTTGTGAGATTGACAACTGGAAATTCGAGAAGGATATGATATCATAAGTTGGGGAAGAATGGGGGATGGTAACTTCAGGCTAAAATAGGCCTATATAATTGTGTTGGGATTAGGGGGAAACTAGAGGCACCCTATATGGGGTAAAGTATGGAATGCGACCTTGTGGAAAAAAATCTCTACATTCCTATGGTTGGTGGCAAACAAAAATATTCTAAAATAGTAACGTCTCCTCCGCAGAGGATTTTCAGAGCCCTCCAGATGTGTTCTATTCTTTGAAGTAGGGGAAATCATGGATCACTTGTTGGGCTCCTACAGGTTCATGGCCCAACTATGGGACCAAGGTGCAACCCTATTCAAGAAAAGAAATTTTTGAAGAGTCCAATTGAAGAAACTTTTGAATTATTTCCATATACATCATATATTTATGCAAGGAATCACCACGAAGATAAAGAAGAGGCTTGCAGACAGAGGGAGCAGCCCCTAGGAGGATTACCCTTTCCCATTGATGTCAAAGAGGGAGAGATAGAGCAAGGCATGGAGACGAAGAGAGAGAAGGTTTGGAAATGATAGAGGCATGCAAGCAAGGGGAGAGATGGTCATAGGGGAAGCATGTGCATGAGCATGATTATTACAATGCCTAAGTGTTCCCATAAATGACAAAGGGGGGTATATTTGAAAGATTGGCTTTGATTGATGTCAACCCTTGAAGAAGCCCTGACAGTGTGATTATGGGACCTAAAGTTGGCTAAGGAATATGGTCACAAAGGATGGTGTAAAAGCAAGTAACTCACTCAAGGATGGATATTCCTTGTCGTGTCGGTTTCGGTGATGGGTGACACAACACGTAGTTCCTCACGGTTAAGGAGTTATGGTCTTGTGAAGTTAGAAGCCCCAAATAATGGTCAAGAAGCCCTTAGTTAGTTACAAGTCTTTAATGAAAGGGTAAAGTAGTTGCAACAAGAAAGTATTGAAGCCCCTAAGTTTAAGGAGAGGTTACTTAGAAAAAGTATAAATACACCTCAAGAAGTCATTCACAAGTACATTCACTCACATATTATATTGAACATCTTCTCTATTTGTCAAGTTAGCGACGGAGAAATCTGTGGTAGCAACAATTACTAATATTCATTATCATAATTTTTGTAATCATGTAATCAAAATCATTTTATTAATACATATGTATTATCGAATAACTAATATAAAACTATCATTTGTCCTCCACAATTAATCCTAAGAGATCCTTAACCAAGTGATTGTTTCCATATTCCCTTATGACCTTATTTGATATTATAGGTCACTTTGCATCATGAATAATCCATAAAGCATCAAATTTAAGGGGAAATACATTATTATTCACATGTGGACCATATTAGGCCCTAATACAATCCCTAGTGTTCAAGGCTTATAATGGATAAGGTTCATTATAAATGTCCCCTGTGATGGTTTCAAGCACGATGCATGATGGCCCATGAATTCTAAAATATTGTGTCATGCCCTAATACATTTGTTTTCATCCTCCAACCATGACTAGGGCCTTCAAACTAATTATTTCTATGGAAAAACTCATAATGGTGCACATATTATATCCATGGGATAAATGTTCCCTTTATAGGGCCTATGTTGGTTTGGGACCATATCTAGGGCCCATGAGACATTATATCATATTTTAGGCCCTATATAGGTGTTCCTCCTCATGTTGTGTATAGGGTCCATAATACCCTTTTATGGAGCGAAAAACATGATAACATCACTTATGAGAACATCATGAAGTGGTTTATGGAACAAACAAAAGGGATCATGCATGAAGTTGATGGTTAAAAAAATGGCAAATGGGAATTTAGGAGCATGTTTTTGCATGAAAATGTACATGTGTTAGTCAAAATGTCCAAACATTCCTTTTAAAATACCCTTAATTCCTTTTGAACTACCATGCAAACCACTGTGAAGTTTGCCAAATAAGAATTAAAAATAAGCATTCATGCACTTTAGAAATGTTCATGCATTAATAATGGGAACACATTATTTTTAACAAAAATATATATAAATTATATAAGAAATTTCCACCCATAAAATGTATCAAGAGTAATTTAGTAATCTGTCTATAATATTTTATCTCAACGTCCATTTTTGGCATTATTTACATACTTGGAAAGATATTGAAGATATATACAACCTTTATGTTATTAAGTTTCTATGTTTCTTGATATGTATTTTCTTGTTTTCAAAATAATACAAAAATAAATCTTTTGACACAAAAAAATAAAATTTGCAATTTTATCACAACTTTTTTTCCCAACATCCATTTTTGTTTCTCTTTAGATAATTGAAAGGATCTTGAAGTGATATACAACTTTATTCTTATACATTTTTGTTGTGTCTATATAGATGTTTTTTTTTTAATTTTTTAAAGAATAAAAAAATAATCTTTTGACAAATAGGATACACTTTTGAAGGTTGTACTTTGTTATGCAATCATTTTAAATTAAACGCCACATTTAATAATGGGATTACTCCCTTAAAAATGCTTCTCTATGAACCTTTTACTCCCTAATCAAACATTGAACTGCCATATATGTCTTATAGAGGGAATATATGGTCTTTGAGTGGGATATTAGTCCCATAATGGAGGTTTTGTGCACTAGGTATGGATCCCAAGCCCTTAACCATGGTCCAGTGAGGAAAAAAATGAGTTTATTCCCTATGTGAACCTTCTAAGTATTATGGGATAGGAAAAAGGCCTTGAACCACCACGTAAGTTCTATAAATAGGATTTTGGGCCTCGGAGTTTTAAGGTTAAAAGAATATTAAATTAAATTAATTTGATATTACTATTTAAAAATATATAAAATAAAATATTAAGCAAACTAAATAAACAAAGTGAACAAAATTCCATGTGTAGAAGATATAGGGAGCTTAGTCCCCATCTTTGATGTAATGATTGTAACATGCAACCAACCACTTTATAAAAAAAATGTTGAATTAAGCAATACATTTACATTAGTTCCATTGAAAATCCAAAAATACAATTACTCAATCATCTTTTTCTTATGCCCTGAGGGGAAATGTAAAGGTAGAACTAATGGAAGACATATGTTATGAGTGGTTGGTGGTCTACAAAATTTATAGTTTATAACAACGCATCACTAGGAGACAAACTACACATTGCATGCACAACAACAAATATGGATGGTTTCATTTTCATAAACAAATATGTCTCATTGGAGTGTTCCTAAATGGAACAATTTGCACTAAATAATCAGAAGCCCTACAACTATTTATGAACCCCGCAATGTTCCCATGAGTTCGTGAACAACCATCAATATATAACAGGTTTTTTGTGTTAAAGTTTTCATAAGCATAACCATTCATTATGTTTGTATTTGACAATATTCAAGTAATCAGAACGACTATAAAGAGGGCCACAAATGGAATAAGTGCCATTTATTTTTTTGGAGGAACGAATACATGTGAAAGGATAAATAACCCAAGATTTGCAACATCTATTTTAGACTTGGAAATCATATAACTATTATCACAAAAAGAGAATTTGGTTCCAACATCGAGCACATGCATGGATATGGCCAAATGCCATACAAAGATCAGTTGTAATAGGTTTGAAATTTACTTTGTAGATGGATAGGAAGAAGGAAGCCATCACTACCTTCCAAAAATTGAACATACTTTGGTGTGTACTTGGAATTTTTTCGCTTTTAGATCATACAATGTTTTTGATCTCCTAGTAGTGATGTTTTGGGTAGTATTTATTAAACACACCGCCCACACTAAGAGGGGGGGGTGTGAATTAGTGTGTGGACTTTTCTAAATTTTCTTCTTCTTACAAGTTAGCATCTAAAACATAATTGAACAGATTAAGAACAATTAAATCATAATCACAATGGACAAGAGATACTAGATGTTTGTGTAAGCTTTTGTATAATTGATATGTATATATATATGAATATAGTAATATGAATTTTCCTAGCACCAACTATTTTGTATTAGCACCAACTGAAGTAAGGAGCACCAACTCCTCGGAGACCACCAACTCTCAAGCAAGACCCAGCTTGCCACAAGACCCAGCTTGCTGATAGAATGAAGTCTATCCAACTAGAGTTCATATAGTAGTTCAACCAACTCTAGTAGCAGTGATCCATTATTGAATCAATTTTGTTTCATGATCATAGGTATACCATCAACACTCATCATTTCACTTCATCTTCTCTCTGAAATTCACACCTTCTTCACTTCGTCTTTCCTCTGATATTCATGCCTTCTTCACTTCATCTTCTCTTTGATATTTGCACGGACTTCGGGTCCACATCCCCTTCATTTTTCTCTGCAGGCCGCTCTTCCTCAGCAAGCCTCTCTTTTCCACAACCCCATCTTCTTCCACAATCACACCATCCAGTGAACCAATCATGGTTGTATTTATAGTTTCTTATGATCAAAACTTGTTTTTAAGTTATTGAGCTGACTTGTGCAACAAGTTATAACTAACTTGTTTATTTACAACGACTTTTGGGACCACCAGAGATCATCATTTTGGGTCTTCAACGTTAAACATGGCATCCCCTTTTACTTTTATAAATCAATCACAGGCATGGATCGATTTCCTTCGTCTCTGTGATAACAGAAATCGGTGCTTCCTTCAAACCATGTTCATATGATCATAGGCGTAGAACCATAGGCTTGTCAATTTAAGAGATGCATTACATTATTCCCTTTAAATCTCTTTACCATGTGACCAATGGCATTATTCAAACATTAGGCAAGATGAGCGCTTGAGCGCTTATCAATTCAATGGCCACGATTCAATCTCCCAATGAGATGGATGATTATTGGGACTTCGGGACTTCACCCTTCGAAACTTTTGGGTTTGAAACCTTTCAAAACTTCCGAATCAGATTTCCCAAACATATTGCATGGTTTACGTTTATTTCGCAGGAATGGATCAATCATAATATTTGATTCTTACAAGGCTTAATCTGACGGTCGGGACTTAATCAAGCGTTGAGAGGGATGGCCACCTGTTACTCTGAGTCTTCAGCTATTCTACTTACGTTATTCTTCCACTGTATTTTGATCAATGGTTGAGAGTACAACTGACATCAGATTGACGATCGAGATATCCTTCGGGTCTCCGGACTTTGGAGATTTCAAATCTCAACCCCTTCTTTCCTCTATACGTCAATCTTCTGGAGCTGTCAATACACTGACGTGTGTCCCTTTCGAATCAATGGTCGAGATCTCCTTCGGGTCTCTGGACTTCGAAGATTTCAAATCTCAACCCCTTCTTTCCTCCAGAATGATCACCTACTGAGTAAGTCATAAGTGGTGGAGACCACTTGTTGTCGGTCAATACTTCCACTTACACTATCCTTCCACTATAGTAGATCGACGGTCGAGAATTCTCCCGAAGTGATATTCATATCAAATGTCTCGTGTCCACTTCGAGACTTTGAGACTTTGGGCAAGTGCTAGTGGTAAAAATCCTAAAGAAAAACTCTCGTAGTGACATAACTTGCTTACGTCACTTGATGACATGTCACGAGTTGAGTAGCTGCCACGTGTCACTCAGATTCATGATTTTCACGTACCTAAAATGCCAAATCAACTTGACATTTGTCATTCTCTGACTGTGTCACGTGTCCTTGCTAATGTGGACTGTTGACGTGGTATGTCACAGTTTCTTGTTGACGTGGTCTATCGACGTAGATCTCCCGATGTGACACATGTTCTTCTCCTATATCTAATGGTTGTCCTAACTCCCAAAATGTATCTCAGATCGACGACTGAGAATGACTTCGAACCTTCGTCCTTGGGGACCTCAGGACTTTTGACATTTCTTGGTGGTGAAACTCTCGAAGCAATTCTCCCGGAGTGACGTAACTTGCTTACATCACTTGTTGGCATGGCACGATCCAATTTCCTCTTGACACTTGTCATCATCTGATTATTCCATGTGTACTTGCTGACGTGGTCTACCACATGTCCCTATAGACCTGGTCTGCAACATGTCCTTGTAGACGTGGTCTGCCACATGTCCTTGTAGACGTGGTCTGTTGCATGTCCTTGTTGACCTAGTCAGCTAACCAACAAGCCTGGTCCAATGGTCATCGTATGTCCTCCAAATCTGATGGTCCTTATTCATTTTGTATTTCTAGGCTTCGGGTATTTCGAATCTCAAACTGAATTATTGAAGTGATATTTCTTTGGAGCTTAACCTCTTCGCATCTTTATACCTGAACTAAAGTTGTTCGTCGATCATGTTCTTAGATCGATGGCTCGATCTATCTACGATGTTTCTCTTCTGGCTTATCCTATCCTTCCACTTAGAATGATCGAACGGCTGATGGAAATTCACATAAATGAGATCTCAAATCTTACCTCACTTATCTTATCCTTCCACTCGAGAATGATCCGACGACTGAAGGGAATTTGGGTTTTATCTGACGGCTAACGGGTATTTAGATAATTGAGAACTCAACCTTTCTACTTATCATGTCCTTCCAATCAAAATTGATCCAACGATCAATGTGGACACTCGAAGCAGATCAATGGTTGACGATGATTGCGGAACCACAACTTGTGAGTGATTTAACTCGACACCCAAACTTTGCAATTTGAAGTTGTGCGTTGTTGGTGAGTCAACCAAAGTCGTCGATATTTGAAGCTTTAAGATCTGACGGTCCTAACTAATTGTGGGATTGGACATAGCACAATATTTAATTCTCCTTTTGATCTCTGCAATCTATCCCTGTCGTTGATCTAACGATTGCGCATCCAACGATCACGACTTAATCTTACTTAAACTGCTCGTTTGTTGGATCAACCACAGTCGTCGATATTCGAGTCTATGAGATCTGACAATCTAGGCCAATTGCGGGATTGGAACTAGCGAGTCGTTTAATTCTCCTTCTAATCTCTGTAATCTATCCCTATCGTTGATCTAGCGATTACGCATTTGACGGTCACGATCCTTCAATGGTCCTCAAGCCCATAGTCACTCATATGACCGACGTCTGTTTATATGAGATGATCAACACGGTCTATTTCTTGATCGAACGACTGTTGAGGCTTATCGCTTTGATCGGACATCTTTTGAGGATTCTCACCCTAAGCTTATGCTTTTCCTTCTGAGCTTTGATCTCTGCATTTGCTAACCCTCCTGAGATTTTATCATAGGAATATTGTTGATTCTATCGTGATCAACAATAATCACAAATTTATTCATACTGTTCACTTCTTCTGCTAACTAATATACTATGCAATGTGCTATTCCTTCTGAGCTTTGATCTTCATTTTTTTATGTACTGCGTTACTGAAATACTGTGCAATTTGCTCTTCCTTCTGAGATTTGATCTTCATTTTCTTTTGTACTGTGTTTTCCCTTCTGATCTTTGATCTTCATACTATTTGATTCTTCTACTAACCAATATATTGTTGACATAAATGAAAATATCATCTATGGTAAATGATAATTCATCCTAACAAAAAATCATCACATCAACTGTTGACATCAATGACAATATGTCCAACAATATCCCCCTTTTTCATTGAGGGAAACCCACTAACTTCATATACAAAACTCCCCCTTGATGATGCTTTCTTCATATGAAGTTTCTTTGTATGAAGTTTCTTCGTATGAATTTTTCTCTCCCCCTTTGACATCAATGGCAAAGGTTTTTTCCTCTTGTGGTAAAGCTCTGTATGTTACTAACCAGAATCTGAACTTGGGTAACTCTTCCTACAATCATCATTCTCTTGTCATAACTTAATGACTCCCCCTGTCAATATGCTCTCTCTCTGTTTCTGACTACTCCCCCCCTTTGTTTCTGAAAAGGTAGCTCTTCCTGACAAGGTTTCTTCCCCTGTTAATTTACTAACTTCTTATCTCAATTGATTGGGATTTTTGTGTTTCAAATGAGTAGTCTTCTTGATACCAATTTTTTGGAGTGATCAAGTCTTTTCAAAAACTTAATCTAATTACTTTCTTATTTACTAACCAAAATACTTCCCCTAAGTTTTTACTGACTGTTCTCCCCCTTTGTTTCTAAAAGGGTATCTTTTTCTTACATGGTCTCTCCTCTTTTTATCTCTACAGGATGTCATGTACCTCATTTTGTACATCAAAATGTTGTTTTTGCGGATGTCGTTGTCCTACTGGAGCACTGCGCAATTGTAGCTCATAGTTTTCAAACAACCCTTGGATCTTCCCATTGATTCTCATCGATCTCTAACCAGATGTATCCATATTTATCCAAGATGCTTCTTTATTGTACATTTCTCTTAAGTTGTCCAGGAAATTTTATACTATTCTTGTCACATGACTGCAATTCTTTTTGCAGCAATTAACTTCACTCATGTTCACTTGTTCATTCTTTGCTATCCACATCTATGAGTGTCCTAATTTCTTGAACTTTGTTCTCTGATCTTCTATTACTACAACTTCATTTTTCTTCCATGTTTCATTCAATATTTTTGTCGTATTGTATGAAGCATTTCTCATTGAATTTTTTCTTGAGTTCCAATAGTTATTGGCTTTGTGGCCATATCCACCACAACTATAGCATCTCATAGTGTAACAATGTGCAGAAATATGTCCAACATGATTGCAGTTCCAACGTCTTATATTGTTGTTGAACCTACCAATTTGTTTTCTTCTATGATGCCTACAATCCAAAGCTTTATGACCATATTCATTACAAGAAAAACAATAACCATTAAAAACAGTCTCATACCTTCTTTGATTCATCCATGAAGGTGTATCTCTTATAAACTTGCTTTGAGGTATATGAGTAGCTTCTGGATGTCTTCCTTGATCTGATCTTCTAAAATTTGTAGTGTTTCTTTCATTTCTTGAACATGAAGAACATGAGTCATACATGATTTCACTTTTTCCAAATGAAGGATTTGTGTCAGACCTGTCTTCATCCTTTACAAATGAAGGACCTATGCTAGACCTGTCTTCATCCTTTACAAATGAAGGACATGTGTCAGACCTATTTTCACCTTTTACAAATGAAGGGACTACATCAGGTTTCTTAGGAGTATTGATTTCTTCCTTGTTGTATCCAAGACCATATTTGTCATTTGGTGATCTCTTACTATCCAAGATCTCATCCAGGGTCATGGAGTTGTTCAAGAACTTGATTTGGGTGTTTTACTTCTCAACCTTCTTTCTAATATTCACAACTTCTACTTATATCTTATGACATGATTCTTCCCTTTTCTTCAGTTGGTTCCTCACTACCTCCTCCCTTCTTTTGGCTTCTTCAAGTTGGATTTTAAGATTGACATAGCTTTCCCTTAGTTATTTTATATCTGCAAGGTGTTTGCTTGGTTCATCATCTTCCTTCTTTTCTTCTTTTTCTTAACTGATTTCATTTTTCAGTCTCTCGATCTCTTCTTCCTTCTCTTTTGTTAGATTAGTAACTTTTGTTTTCAATCTTTTGATCACTTCTTCTTTGTTTTCTAACTAAATATTTTTCTTAGATATGATTTCTTCATTGTCTTTGAGCTTTTCTTTTATTTCCAGGATATGCCTTTGATTGCTAATCTCATCATCTTCCTTCTCCTTTTCTTTTACTTGACTAATTTCTTTCTTCATCTTCTCGATCTCTTCTTATTTTTCTTCTAATTGATTATCTTGCTCATATATTATCTTTTCATTGTCCTTGAGCATTTCCTTTATTTCCAAGATATGCTTTTGACTTTTTTCAAGAAATTCTTTCATGTAGTCATGAAGATATCTATAGTCTGAATCATTATGGTCATAGCAGTATTCACAGAAACTCCAATCAACCTTTTGTTTGGCCTTTGAAAGTTATTCTTCTACTTCTTCCATGAGATAAATGATAGAAGAACATTCTTTTATTTTATCTGAGTCTTCTTCTTTACTTGTAGGGGAGGATTCAATATCAATATCATTACAATCGAAATATTGTGGAGAGTCTTTACCTTTATTGATGGTTGAGTCTTCTTCTTTATCCTTGATAGGAATGTCATATGTGTCTTGTCTTTTTATTTGATACATCTCTTCTAACTTCATCCATAAGTCCTTGGCAGATGTGCATAGTCCTATGCTTGCCTTGATAGTATTTGATAATCCATTGAGAAGAATCTTCAATGACACTTCATTGTTCTTCCTTGCTTTTCTTTGGACTGTAATCTTGGATAGATTCTTTGAGGTAGTTAAGTCCCAGGGCTTGCTTACTACTGAATTCCAAACTTCAGAACCTCTTGACTTCAAATATTGTTTCATATTTTCTCTCCATGAAGAATAATATGTTCCATCAAATAGGGGAGCTTCAAATGTGGAGAGAGCCATCTATCCACCCATTTATTCAAGATCTACCTTCCAGTGGTTAAGCTGTGCTGAAGGAACCCGCTTTGATACCAATTTTTGAACACACTGCCCACACTAAGAGGGGGGGGGGGTGAATTAGTGTGTGGACTTTTCTAACTTTTCTTCTTCTTACAAGTTAGCAGTTAAAAATTAATTGAACAGATTACGAACAATTAAATCATAATCACAATGGACAAGAGATACCAAATGTTTGTGTAATCTTTTGCATAATTGATAT
>JASDQU010752980.1:75190-90453 GCA_032191745.1 Picea mariana | reverse complement strand
ATACATTAAGGCCCTCCTGTGACGAATATTTTACTGTCGAATTCAACTCATTATCCAGGTATTAGACTTAGAAACTAATTGGTACCTTGGAACTTGCATGCCTCAATGGCAGGTTTCCTCACTTTCGACAGTGGGTTTTCATTATTGACCCCTGATCGAGAGATTCTACCGAGTGTTCGACTTCAGCTCATTAATTCACATTCGTTGGATTGTACTAGTGTACCTTGGGAGTCAGTGACATTAATGGTGATTTCTCTCGCACTTGTTAACAGTATTCACTAACGACCAGTAATCAAGTGGTTTCTACCATGTTCGATTTCAACACATGTATTCGCATGGTTAGATTTGTACTATAGAGTGGTGGAGATGAAGACCCTAGATATTTTCTGACATATTCAAGTTGCGTTGGAGTATATTCAGTGTACTTTTGCATAGATCCACAATGTATTTTTGGTCGCTATGTTCATATTTGAGTCATATCGGCATGGATCCACAGTGTATGTTTGGTGGCCATGACCTGTATTACTTGACATTGATCTTCGCATGTCGGCATTTATGCTTTGAGTTATTTGTATTCTAAGTATGGGAATGCCTACCTCAGTGATGATATATTATTGTACTGTATTTCTTTGTTTGTTGGTAGGTTTCCGACCGACTGATCCTTGTTCCCTACACACACTCGACAAAGTATTTCAGCTATCACTCTGTTCTAACTTCATACTTTGGGGGGCTCTCTGTTACACATTATTTTCGTCATCCCTATGACCGTTAATGATGTAAACCTATTTGTTGCCTTCGGAGGGGTCAATGGCCTAAGTTCCTGAAGAAGGAAGGGAGAAGAACTTTTCCCGAGAAAGGAAGTTGCATTTTCCTTTGTAAAAAACCTATAAAAAAGGAAGTTCACAGGCTGCATTATAACTAGGGTGCGAGAATGCCTGATTCTCACAGGCTGCATCATAGCTTGGTCGCGAGGAGTTAATATTAATATTAAGATACTAATATTAATATTATGATTAATATTAATATACTAAATTTATGTCCTCAAGGTGTAGGATAATCGGTGACAAAATGTTTTGTTAAATGTTAAAGTCACTAGTGGAGACAAAAAATCCAACCATATTAATCTTATTAAAATTTATCTTTTATTTATTTTATATATATTATTATTAGGTTTTAAATTTTAAATCTATTAAAATATGTCACGAACGAAACTTAACTTGTGCACACATCACTGAAGGGAAAATTTATGAATGAAAAGATTTGTACACAATGTTAATTCTAACATGGAATCATGTCTCCGAAGAGTCCACATATGTCATTGAAAAGCAATAAAGTACACTACCATGGGGCTAATGCTGCATATACAAGCCCAAAACTTCAATGTCATTGGAAAGAAATGAGGTGGGTACCATCGTATTTCTAATATGTGTGATGGAAAAACAACTTTGTAACTGAATTGAGAAAAAGATATCATGGACGAATAATATTATTATTGAGAAAATGATATCATTGAGGAAGTGACAGCACAAACTACACATTCAAAATCAAAATTAACTCTGCAAATTTATCTATAAAACTGTTATGATAACTGGTGAAATTGTCATCTGAGTGCACCGAGAATGGAATTATCTGAGCCGGTCAACTGGTTTAATTGTTATCTGAGCCGGTCCAGAGAGTTGTGTGGGAGAAATGGATTCATCTGATCCTCCAGCGCACATGTTGTTCCCAACAATGGATGCCTCGTCCTGTTCTTTGTGATCCTTAATGACCTCATAACCATATCCTTCTAAGAACTCGGGCCCTCTCTGTAGCAACCACATGGGCGCGTCAAGAACATCCCATTCTCCCTCCAACATCTTCAGGGCAATGCTCATCCATGGCCTCTGGTTGGGATTATCCTGAATACACCAGAAGGCAACCTTGGTCATCCTTATAACACCATCTATGTCCACGCTGTTATACCCCAACCTCTTATCAACCAAATCCATATGCCTCCCCTCCAGCGCCTTCAGCATGGCCCAGCTCGGGAAATAACAGAGCCGAGGATCGCCTACCGAGGGATTAAAGTTCGTCCGCCCCGACACCAACTCTAGTAACACCATCCCGAAGCTGTAGACGTCGCATTTCTTGGTGGAAATAGATTACCGAAGCCACTCGGGCGCCAGGTACCCGGGCGTTCCTCGCACTATCGTTACAACCTGCATCATGTCGTCGTTCAGGAGCTTCGACATGCCGAAGTCGGAGACCTTGGGCATGAAGCTTTTGTCCAATAGGATGTTCTGAGGCTTTATGTCCAAGTGCATGATGGGCTCTCTGCACTGTTCGTGCAGATAAGCCAGGCCCCGGGCAGTACCCACCGCCACGTTGTAATGTCGTTCCCAGCTCAAACACCCTCTGTTGTCCTCCGGACACGAGAATAGCCATTTATCCAAAGAACTGTTCTCCATGAGCTCGTAAACCAGGAGCCTCTGGCGGGAATCGGCGTAGAATCCCCGGAGTCTCACCAGATTCATGTGGCTTATGCTGCCGATCGTCGCTACTTCGGCTCTGAATTCCTTATAGCCCTGTCTCGGCCTGTACAGCTTCTTAACGAAGACTACGGTTTTGTCCTTCAAAACACCTTCGTACACCGATCCGAACTCACCCGTCCCGAGCTTTCTGCTGAAGTTATTAGTGGCTTCGTTGAGCTCGTGATACGTGAACCTCGGTGGCAGCTCTGGGAGCGTTTTCAAGAAGGCTTCCTCTTCCATTTCCTCTCTTAGCTCTATACTGCTATGATGCTGAGACGGGTATTGAGCAGTTACGAAGGGGATACACCTTTAGAGCGAGGTAACACCATTATCCACTCAGTTACTTCCTCCAGTTTAGTGGTTTTTCACATTCCAAATTGTGACCTATCAGACTTGGTTTGGCTTCCTAAGTTGCGAAGACCCTAGGGAGAGGGGTGAGGTTCTAGAGACTAGAGGGTCGAAGTGGAGGGCCATGGAGTTAGAGGGTATAGGTGGAGGTATAGTAAGAGGGTAGAGAACAAGGCTTATCCTTGGTGAGGAGCATAGGGACTTTAATTGGAGGGGAAGGAAAATCTATGTAAAAAAAAGGCAGGCAAGTGATATGCCCGAGAAGGTTGGTGCTAGCGATGTATCCATATTGGTTGTTCAGTGTTAGTTGGTTGGCTTATATGAGAAAAATAGAAAATTATCTCTCTATCCTGCATGATTAGTTTCTTTCACGTTACACCCTCGAAGCTCTCTCTTGCCTCACTCCAGATGCTTATTTCCTCTACGCTTTCTTAATTTCCTAAGCCACTTGCTTCGCACCTGCCTGCTGCATCATATCAATGTATTATATACGTGCATAACCACTTCCTGAACCTGGTCCAATAATATGGGAAATGAAGTAATAGAAGGTGGTGTCTCCAGATGATAGAGAGTGAAAATGAACCTGGCCTTTAAGTGGTAAATTAAGTATAGAAATATGGTGCGATCAACTAGCCCAAGAGATGGAACAGGGAATGGGGTAATGGTAAAGCAAACAGAATGGGTAATGGGGGCGAGATGCAGTATGCTAAAGCAAGATAGTTGTAAAGAGATAAAATCTAGGCAGTAACCTAACTAGGGAAGGCACTGAACTAGATCGATGAGAGCACCTATGAGTAGTAGAGGATGTTTAACAGATAGCCTATCAATTACCACTTACGTCCTACACTTACAAGCACTCGAACTCTCTTAACAAAATGGGGACGAAAGGTGACCTTTATCCCACTCACCTTAGTAAATGGTTCCTTAGCTCCCCAAGATATAGGCAAGTCGAAGAATGAATATAGGCATGTCGCTTTCTAGATAGGAAGGAGGGCTTAATATAATATATGGAGGTCTCTATCCGATCCGGGATGACCCACTTTTGGATATTCATCTTCTTTTGGTACCACTCTCTGGCTATTCCTTGGTATTGCACTTCCTTATCTTCGGCCTGCCTAACTTCATTCTTCAGAAGGTCAAGGGAAGGAAGGTCATTGAGAGGGAAGTTCATGTGCGGTAATGTGTGGTACGATCAATTCCCATCCTTCACTTGTTCTTTCCTAACCTTGCCTAACTTTGCCTTATGTTTTCCTGCCTTTCTTGAGTTGGAAAAATTGGATAAAAGAGCACGCGCCTTTTTCTATAAGAGATGTTCTACTTCTACCAGAGCCTGTCTCCTTCTACGAGAGGGAAGGTTGGTCTTGTCTAGACCCACTGAAAGGAAGGATGGCTCCACTAAAAGTGGAAGGGGGGGGTGGGAAGGTCATTGTTCTCCTTCCTATCTTAATTATTGGGCCTACCTATCTTAGTTAGTTTCTTTGTTAGTGAGCGACTTGGTTAGGACATGTCAGTCTTCTCTTATCTTATATTATTCCCCGGTAAAGGAAAGTCTCACCACGTTTTCCCCCCCTAAAAAAAGAATACCCAAAAGTTATTAGTATGGTACTAACTTACTGGTCTTGGTTAAGGCGTAGCTGACGACATCTTGCTTATTAACTTGCTGGCATTGGAAATTGGTACTGGGGATTTTGCCTCATGAACTGCGTCTTTCCCAATTCAGATGCGGATAAGATTAGGCTATGGGGCCTCTTTGTAAATGACTTATCTAAACTAATGGATTATCTGTAACGACTGTAACGAAGGCCTTCTCATCAATTGAAGCGCTTAGTCGACTTAGACACTACCCTCACCTTTATGTATCCCTAGGTTGGTTCCCACGTATTAAGGTTAGCCATCTATACATCCCGCTAAAGGTGATCATGGTTGGGTTGGTTGTTGGGGCTTGCCTTCTTATTACTTAAATAAAGTATAGACCTGCTTTCTCTCATGCCTAGTTGGGTCAACTCTCATGCCTGTCCTATTTCACTATTTATAAAGAACAAATGCCACCATCAGACATCCATGGTTGTGACCATTTATCCATTCACCCAGTCATCCATAATCCATGGTTGTGCTGCCACAAAGTATTGAAGCACCAAATTAATGCCTTTCTTCAAGTAAGCAAGCCAGTCACCTCGTCAATTCACTATTCTAAGATAGACGTACAATAAATTAGATACATAGATTTTAGGTCTTACCCAGTCAGTTGAAATCCCTATTGAAAGCCTGTTTATTACCGATATTGTCAAGGTTATTTAGGGGGGGGGGACACCCTTTCACTTAGATGATTGCTGAAAGGAGAATGATGGGCTATCTATAGATTTATTTTATCCCTTCAAATCCAATAGTTTCTCGACTGGTTTTGCTCTCTCTCTCGGGGGCGATAGAAACTTATTTCTCTCCATCTCACAGTGACACTTGGGAGGAATGGGCTTGATTGACTCGCTATCACTAGTGTGACGACAAGGGCGAGGGAATATATTTAGTAAGGAAGGAAGGATATTAGGGATATTACCACATTTAAGTTCATCTTAATGAGCTTGTTGGTTCCTTTGATCATTTGGAACGAAGGAGAAAGAGATAGAGAACCTCTCATAATTTATTGTACGCTCGAAGGAAGGAAATGACTCTCTCAATGCCAGATGGATACACAAAATAGAGACATAGCCTGTAGGGAGTTGTTGGATGGATAGGGAAACAAATAAGTGTGACAAGAGAAGTAGCTAAAGAAGTAGCTAATTGGTTGTTACGATAGAAAGAAGTAGCTTGGGTGGGGAAAAGGAATATCCTCCTCTCCAATGGCTACGGTAAGAAAGTTGTGTTGATCCATTGTCTGCTTTGTATGCGGCCGAACAAGATCTCTCCAGTAGTTTCTCGTCAGAAGGAAGTAGTTACTGGCTAGCGGCAAGCACAATGATGGATGATTTTGTTCTCCTACTATGATTAATCTCTTCACTTAAGACTCTAATCCTTCCGTTATAATAAATATGATTCTATCCTCCGTGCGATGAGGTCGAGGACTACCCAAACCCTCCTTTATAAGCTTCCATTCAAATGGAAAGTACTTATAACTCTTTATTGTTAGAGTATGAAAGGTAATATTCTCCAACCCAATTCTTCCAAGCTTTGCCTTCCTCTCACATACTACTAATGTTTAATAATGAGGTTTTTGGCTTGGCTCATACCCAAGTATGGATCCTTGGTTGGGAGGGTGGCTAACGCTTAGATAACGGATGTATATCTATAATGGATAACGCTTGGCTGAACTGGATGTCTAGGCTATTGATCCCCATCCCCGTTGCATTGAAGAAGGAATCATTCCATTCCAGGTGGTTTGTGGTTGCGATTCCTATAGTTAATAGTCACATAAGAAAACAAGGAAGGTGTGAAGTGCTTAGGTAGGAGGGCAAGGAAGGCAAGTTATCTAGTAAAAGGGTAAAGAATGTAGGTGCAGCTTGTCATTGATTTAGTGTAGGAAGGACTGCATTCTATCAAAACCCAAAAGCACTCTATCTTGATTATCAAAATAGAATTGCTTCTACCTATTGGTTTTGATCTTCCCTTTGTCAAATGGATAATGTATTGTGTGTCATTGATCTCATTTGTTGTGTTAATAAATGGATTGGGTTCACCTTTATTTAAGTTTACTAGGGGTTTACGACAAGGGTTCCCACTGTTTCCTTACCTTTTCTTAGTAGTCGTTGATGGCCTTAGTTGAGCTCTTGTTAAAGCTAAAAGGGTGAATAATTTCCAAGGGATAATATTGGGAAGACATGAACACTTAACTCACTTTTTGTTTGTGGATGATGTACTAATATTTTGTTTTTGTGCACAACAAAAGATGGGATTTTAAAATATATTCTAGAGCTCTTTTGTGATGCTACAAGTATGGTTATAAATGTCAACAAGTCTTCTATTTGTTTTCCCACACATAGATGAGGATACCCCACATCTCATGTCAAATATTTTCAACTTCCCTTCTCACTACATGGGGGATGATGTTTGGTATCTTGGTTATAATCTCAAACCAAATAGTTATGACATTTCTGATTGGAAGTGGTTATTGTCCCGGATTGAAAGGAGGATCAATTTCTGGTGCAACTGGTGAATATCACAAGGGGGGAGGTTAACTCTCATAAAGTGTGTGATCGAAGCCATACATGTGTATTGGTATCTATTGGCTCTCATTTCGAAATGAAGCCTTAACGATATACAAAATATGTGCTTCTAACTATCTGTGGAAGGGAAGAACCAAATACTTGGGTTCCCATTTGGCTAATTGAAAAAATATATCAAAGCCAAAGAGCTTTGGTGGGTGGGGATTAAAAGATATATTTCTTTTTCGGTTAGGTATTGGCTACAAAATCCTTGTGGGTCTTCTTGACTCGCGATAATCTGTTGAGATGTATTTTGGTTGACAAATACATGTCTCTTGATACAATATTGGATTTGATTTGAAGGAAGCATAAGCCAACTCATAATGCATCTAACCAGTGGTGGGGCCATTACTCTTTCATTTCCTATAATTAGCCATTTTTTGGCCTAGAAGGTTGGCTCTATCTCTTAAGTGTGGGCCGGGACGGATGCAATTGTAGGTTGTAGTGAATGAATATTTCTTCATGGGGGTTTTGTGAATTATCTCCAAGAGATTGGTTGTTGTATGTTCAACCAAATTGGTGACCTTGATAGCTCATTAATATGGGGCTAGGGATGGATTTCAATGGTGATATTGGATATTGACACCAATTGGAACCAACTTTGGACCCAATACATAACAAAATTGAGAGAGGCTCATGTGCGCTTATTGGATGCAAAAGATGAGCTAGTGTGGTACTATTACAAGTCTGGGGGTATCTACTCGAAAAAACTTGGATATTAGGCCATGTTGAATTTGGAAGAGCATGAAAATAAATGGTGGTATAAGAAATTATGGAATCTCAAAGGACCATCGAAAGGTATTCTTTTATTTTGACTTGTTCTTAAAGGCCATGTGTTGACCAAGGATAGAATGCATCTTAGGAGTAAGTAGAGCTCGAGATTTTTTTACTTGTGTAAGAGTTCTGAGGAAACTAATTCCCACTTATTATTGGACTACCCCTTTACTCGCTAGGTCTAGTAGGAGATTGAGCATTAGTTGGGAATGGCTCATTTATGGGAAAAATGATCAGTGATCGATAGTTTTCAAGAGTATTTTACTTGTATGAATTCGAAGGAGCTTTGAATCCTCCCAATATTGGTTTCTTGGGGTACTTGGCCAGCCTAAAATGTTGGTATCTTTGAAGACAATAATTTCCCTTCCTTTAAGATTTCACAACAAACTATGTCCTTGTTATCAAGCTAAAATGATTCTTCGATTGTGAAAAAGGCTCGAGTAGTAGGATAGGTGGACATCAACAAAAAATATGGCATGGGAATTTTTCGATGGTTCATATCAAGGGACAGGTAGACTCTGTGGTCTTGGATTTTTTCTCTATCTCTCAGACTCTCATTATGTCACCAGTAAATCAAATCTGGGTCCTGGTGCGATCAATGAAGGTGAGTTACATGCATTTTTTGCACTTCATAAATACATTGTGAGTCAGAATATATATGAACTCCAAGTTTTTGGTGACTCAATGTTAACTATTGCCTAGATGAAGGAGGATCTTCAGTTAGAAAATCTAGATCCACTGACCCTTAGTCACTGCTTGAAATCTATTTTTGACCTCTTTCGTCAACTCAACTTCAAGCATGTTTATAGGGAACTTAATACCCTTGTTGATTCTGTATCAAAAGATGCATTATCTCTAGCTAAAAACCATATGGTTCTGAAAGAATTATCTAATGGGGAGACGATCTCCAAAAGGGAATGTGTTTTTACTGAAATGTTATTTCCTTGTGTCACTTACACAGATGGACTTCTGTCTCATTCTTTGGACTATATATGAACTATGAAGATCTATATATATTTTTTTTCTATTGGAAAAGGAATCTGTAAGCTTCTCTGGCTAGTCCTTTTTTTTGTCTCGAGCATGCGTAAACATTTTTTTGGAATGTTATTCAATGCTTAAGGATTGTGCCTTATTTTTATTTGGAAATGAAGTTACGTTTTTATTCTTGGAAAAAAATTATTAATTATATTTATTCAAAATATAACTTTATATCAATTTTCACATCATTAAATTAAAATATAATATATAAAAATCAATTCAAGCGAAAACATTTCAAGTGAACTCTTAGTAAGGAAAGAGAGATGTCACAATAATTTACTAAGACTATAAAGATAAGTTAAAATAATAAAACAACCAATAAAACACAATATTTGATATATTTAATATATCTAAAACAACCAATAAAATACAACACTTGATGTACTTAACATATGCAGCATGCGAGGTGAAACTTTAGGAGCTGGTCGTGATGAGAGGTGGAATTTACAAGGAAGTGCAGGCATTACTGGTTCAACAACTTGGTTCAATTTTTCATGTAGATCCTAATAGGAGGCCGCCGCCGCCATTGTGGTAGGATCCTTTCCTTCGGGATGACAGAGGAGTAGGCGACCCGAACCAATCAATCAGTTAAAGATGTAGCCATTGGATAGATAATGAAGGGTGTCCCTGGCATGGAAATGGGGGTGACAAGGAAGGGACTAGTGGGAGAATAGGGTTTGAATTCTAAGGAGGTGTCTAGAGTCGTTCAGAAGAATAGAAGGCAGAACAGTTGCCTGCCTAAATTAAAAAAAAGCCTCAGGTATGGAGTTACTTCGTTTAATGCAAGTAACTACATACAATATATGAAATACCACACAATCATTGGTAATTTCATGATTCTATGGCCATTAGATAAATATTTAACAAGTTGGATTCACTCCAAATGGAGACCCAAAGGCTAGGTTGATCTGAAATTAGGCTCAAAGGGTTTCTTCACTGGGATAGTTTCATGTGTAGAAGACATGGAAAGGGTGTTTGAAGAAGGCCCTTATTTCTTTAACTCTGTTGGGCTCCAGATGAGGTACTAGATAGAGAATTTTAGTTTGGAGAAGGAATGTTTCACCGAAGCCTCAATCTAGATCAGGTTATACTCGCTACCCTAGGAATTTCAGAAGCAAGAAACATTGGAGGGCATTGGCAGCAAAAGATTTCGGAGGTCAAAAAAAGTGGAAGATATACTTTGTATTCCCAGATATGTGTGTATATGAACATAGTAGGCACCCTTCCATAGTCCATTACCATCAACTTTTAGGACAAGGAATGGGTGCAAACATGTGATTATGAACACATTTCCTTTCATTTTCCTAAATTCCATGAACATGGGAATCTCTTTCAGGACTAGCCCACTCAATCATGGACCCAATCTAGCCAAAGTGAAGGAGGAATGGGATGGAGATGGATTTGCTAAGGTCCCTGCAAAAAATAAAATCTGGGAAGAAAGGCACCACTCTTGCAATTCCACAAAAACCCAATACTAGAAACAAATTTCAAACATTGGAGACCATGGATGAAGATCAGGCTCAATAGGGTGAGACTGCCAAATCCACTCGAAGGGAGAAATAATAGGGCCTCCCTAGCGAGGATGACACAAAGTGATAGAATCTAAGAAGTGAAAAGGAGCCTCAGAATGCAGTGGATACCCATGAGGTATATATAGATATGGTAACAAAAGGAACAATGGGATTATCCTAAGGGGATGAGGAGGAAGATCAAAGTATGGAGACAACACAAATTGAGATCAAAATTCTAGATCTCATAGAATGGCATGGGAAGCATCTCCTCGCCAATCCTACAAATCCATAGCTCAGGAAATTCCAATGGGATCTTCTCAAAGGAAAAATGAAGGTTGGTGATAGTTCACAAAACCCCCTTTCTCAAGGAAATCTAGGAGTCAAAGAAAATTCTTTGAAATCCCAGAAGCGAATGCAAGTCAAGGACAAGAAACGAGGCAAGAAAAAAATTAAGTAGAAATTAGAGGATATAGGGGCACTATTAGTCGATTTTGAACAGGTGTTAGGGATTCTAGAGAATTACTTTGTGTCACAATCTAAGGTTTAAAGATTAAAGTGATATTGTGGAATATAAGAGGCATTAATTAATTGGTTAAGAAATTCTTATTGAAGTGGGGAAAACCCAAGAAACACCCACTATTCTCATGTTACAAAAGACCAAATGTGACAAGGTCACCTTGTCCTTAGCCATGAAAAAATGATAGGGAAATTGTGATTCGCTAGTGGTAAGTTCCATGGGATCAGAAGGAGGGATAGATATACTATGGTATCCACCAAGGTAAGGATATAATTATTGTTGAGTTCACCCAATTTTTTGATGGTTAGTTATAGACCTTTTGACTGTAAATCCAGTGGGAATCTAACCAATTTCTATGGACCCATTAACCCTATGTCCAAGGGTCCCTTTCTAGACAATATGTTGGCTATCAAGAACCTCACAGGGAATCATCCATGGATTATTAGGGATGATATTAATATAGTCACCTTGCTTGAGGAGAAGAAAGGAGGGCAACAAAAATTGTATAATGAGAGTCTATCCTTCAAAGCCATGATTGAATACCTACAACTAGTGGACATACACACTTCAAATGGGTGTCATACCTAGAATAACAGGTGTGGCGGTGCACACTAGATAGTAGTAAGGCTTGACCGCTTTTTATTTTCAAAAAATATGATGCAAATCCTGTTGGGACAAAAAAATAACCACAGAGGAGAATAGAATATTCGAAAGCATTGGTGGTGTCTAAAGACACCATTTCACTAAAGCATAAAGAACATTCTCCATGAGAGCACAAATGATCTCTCTTGATAATTGACTGATCCATAAGGATCATCTATAAATAGGTTTGGTCATGGACCAAACCTAACAACCACGAGATCACATTGAATCATAACTGTCCAAAAAAGGTGGATCTAGAATCCAAAGTGGACACAATCAATGCATTAGTTTAGTCAGAGGTCAGACCCAAGAATAGTCGACTTCCTTGATCCGACAAGGTGATTTTTAGCAAGGAACCCAATGTTCCAACACCCCCCCTGTAAACTCAACTTGGAGGAAAACAAATTACAAAGAACACAACTTCCCCCTTAAATTTGTTTTCACCGCAAAAGCTAATCAAACATGGTATGGTCACCATCAATGTTGATCAATGCAAAAAATATAGTCATCCAATGAAAAATTGATTGCAAAACTATTGTCCAAAATCACAATCCCAGTTTGTGAGTCGACTAGACAAGAAACACACTAAGATAATCAGTCTATTTCAATCTAGATAATCTCTATATTAGGTACAATAAGTAGTAGTACATCTCCCAACAACAAAGTTAAACATGGTTCGATTGGTCTCAGAAATTCCAAGTCGATTCAACAAGAAACAATCGAGTCAACAAGAAGACATCGGTTAGATTCGCATATCAACAACTTCAATTAATCCCCTCATTAAACACAATTGTGGGGATCTATAAGTATCAGTATATGGGAACCCCTTTTAATTGATAGTTTTTCACTCCTTTCTTCTCTATTTATATAATTTTATTTTTCCAACAAACAAAAATTGGGTAAGTCATAAAATCAACTTGTATGATTTGGTAGTTTCCACATTGTAACAAACTTTGACAAAAATTTATATATTTTAAAACCATTTGGAAACCCATAAATTTAGCATTTTAAAAACAAAATAATGATTAGGATAAAACTGATGAAAATAGTTTGTGTTACATGGCCACATGATGAACCACAACACTTTCCACGATAAGTTCCCATGGATTCCCCTAGACATCTCAAAAAGTGAACAACCAGAGAAAGATGCGAAAGTAGGAATGTACACCCCATTCAAAATAGTATAACTAAACTATCAACCAAATGGAATCATGAATAACCCTACTCTTGTCGGAATTCTACAATTCCTTCAATTCTGTGTGACCCAAGTCTAACACAATAGTGCATGGGTTCATATTGTAAGTCATAATAGTAGTAAGGAATAAATTTGTAGGGATTCCTAAATATGAATTCAATTTACAGTGATGGCATAAAAACCTTCACCAAGAACAAATATATACAAATTTATACACAGAGCATAAACATTCTAATTATGAGACGAGTTTAAAATTCAAATGCATAGACAAAGATAAACTTATTTGTTTCAAATTGAAAACCAACAATCAACTGAGCGAGTGAATTCCACCCAACTATAGGCTAATACACAATAGACGCCACCCCATATCTGGGCTATGATACCACCAGGACGAAGCATGGATAATTAACTCTGAAATTCGAACTCTAACTAATGATTCCTTTTGTATACTTCTTGATGACATAGCAGCACTAAGGCACACACATACATGCCCCACACAACACAAGGAGTACCTACTTCTCTGTTGTCCAACACCTTATAAAACTACTCCTTCTTGTGTTATTCACTGTGATTATAGAAGGTCCATGCTATTATATCAAGTTTCGACAGAGTTATATGTGGTTTCTTGGCTTTTTCTCAAGGCTACAAGATTCCATTCATGGTTAGTTGGTTTATTATGGACTTAGCTCTATTTTTCCAATGTCTAATCTCTCAAAACTATTTTCCACTACTTTTTCTAACAAATCTCTTCTCCCCCTTCAAATTTTCCTCACTCATGAAGGGTATGGAAATCAAACTCAACTTCTCTTCCTAGTTCCAAAAATATAAGGGAGATAGTTTGCTAAATTTTAGGAGTTGTGTCTTAGATTGAGGAATTTGTTTCCTCCACTCCTCTTAAATCTTTTTTTATTTGAAATTCAAAATTGTAAATGGGTGAGGGTTCAAGGTAGCATAAGGTAGATGATTTAGGAATAAACCCCCCTTAGATTCCCTCACCTTTCCCCTCTTGTGGTATCATAGCCCCTATAGGTGCCCAAGCTCAAATGATCTTGATCTTCATCTTTATTACTTGCAAAACAAAAAAAATGTACAATATTCACAATACCTTGGTATATCTGACCCATGGAGTTAGTGTATCATAGTTATAAAGTAATCATGAAAATTATTTAAGAATTTAATTACAAATAATCCAAGAGTAAAATTTGGGATATTACAACAGGATCTTATAATTGCCTCGACGATTATGATACTTTCTAAACTTCCCAGCCGATTCAAGGACGTGGGTTTTGTTCAAGAGCACATACACATGGATGCATGTTGTCTAAATCAGCAAAAGCTCCAACAATGAAAGCATTGATCGTGTTCAAACCTTTCAGAGATTGAACCCTGCAGTATGTGCATCGTAACGAGATGACCAAATATGTAATTATGTCTATTCATTGATTTATCCAAATTTGATATTGTAATTCCCTAGCTATCTTTAGTGGATTTGGTATGGGATTGGATACTCACAATTGCTTGTTCTGATTAAATTGTGATTATAATAGTGTTGAAGGCATTTGTGCCTAATATATAGATGGATATCAAGTGATAGAAGGAAAGGGGACTGAGACTCTATTTCAATTTTTGTACTCCGTTGTTTTTATAATGAAATACAAGACAATCATCTGAGTGTTCATATTTCGAATCTCTACGTTCATAGGTACGTAGTGGGAGTACTTCAGAGTGAAGGAAGGGTCCCCTTCATCTCAGGAGAAGAGCCCTAGTTTAGTTTTAATTTTTCATTAGAATAGTGTAATTTCATTTGTTTACATAATATATGCATCTTGTAGTTTCTATTAATTCAATTCCTGTAGCAACTGTGGCACGATTATGCAATGAATGTTGATTGGTTAATGTTGAAGTTTTATTTATGATTTGGCTTGAACTAATTCTTGTTTGAATGGGATCCTCATGCTTACTTGTTTGTCAATGTGAATAATGATTCTCTAAACAAGGATTTGTCAGAGATGCAATATATGAATATGCTTGTCACTAATTCTTCATTGGTTGGAAACTATACATGATAAGAACCTTGCCTACATTAATAAGTTTATTACTTTGATTGTTTGCATGTTTGAATGAAGGTTTTCAATCTAAATTATGAAGTAAATTAAATGGAATACCATTGAATACAAAAGTCTGCATTTAACATGCAATTTCACCTTAGAAGATTCATCTTTAAATGAGCAACCATTTCTTGAGAGTTATGTTTTGCAGTGAATGAGAGAATAGTGTGTTAATTAATTTTTAGACACTTTGAGGATTAGTTCTGCATATATTGTCGCTGACACTTTGTAATTTTAAAAACCTGGATTGATGATTAAATGTACTAGAATTATTGCCATATAATTTGACTGACAAAGAAAACCTGGTGAAGGAAGAAGTAGAAAGCAGACTCGGTGAAGGTTGGTTCAACTCACACAAAGAGATTGGTGTCTACAGATATTTGTAAGAGTAGGTTGACGCCTACCAAGAATTGTACCAGTGGGG
>JASDQU010752980.1:14967-31022 GCA_032191745.1 Picea mariana | reverse complement strand
CCCAAGAATGTAATGTCTCCACTAGCGGAAGGCTTGCACAATGGAGTACATTTCTTTGTCGTAAGTAGGGTACTTACGGACAACATATGATAGTGTCTCACTATGATAGGCCATGGGGTGGTCGTGCTGAGTGAACGACGCCCACAACATAGTCTGAAGCATATGTATCGATCTCAAAGGGTTGTTGAAGGTCTGGTAGTGAAAGTACTGGGACCGAGCATAAGCGTTGCTTCAAATCATCGAACACTTGTTGTTGGGACCAACCCCACACAAATTTATCCTTATCGCCACCCCTGGTTACTTGGCTGAAGGCCCATGTAATATGCGATAATCCTAACACAAACCTATGGTAGAAATTGGCAAGGCCCAACAAGCTCTGAAGCTCAGTGAGTGTGGTTGGGGTTGGCCAGTCACAAATAACTTGGATTTTGGTTGGATCCACATGTACGCCATGCTGATCAACGATGTAGCCCAGGTAATCAACCTTGTCCATGCCAAAGGAGCATTTTTCCAAGTTGGCATAGAGTTGGTGTTGCTGCAAGGTGTGCAAAACCTGTTCAATATGTTGCAAGTGTTCTGCCCAAGTCTTGAAGTAAACGAGGATGTCATCCAAATACACCACTACAAAAGTATTAGTGAATGGTCGCATGATACCATCCATCTTCCTCATGAAAGTGGCTTTAGCATTTGTCAAACCAAATGGCATGAACAACCATTCAAAAAGACATTCCTTTGACTTGAAGGTGGTCTTCCATACATTTGTATGTTCTATAGGGACCTGGTGGTAGCCATACTTCATGTTAATCTTACTGAAGTATTTGCCCCCCGTGAGCTGATCAAGGAGGTCGTTAATTCAGGGAATCGGGTATCGATTTCTGACTGTGATTTTATTCAGGGCCCGATAATCAATATAGAGTCACCAGGTTCCATCTTTCTTCTGTACCAACATGATTAGGCTCCCATGAGGTGATGAGATGGGATGGATGTGCCCCTTGTGGAGCAATTCTTGGATCTGTGGCTTGATCTCCTCATTCTCTAACAGAGAGTGATGGTAGACTGACCCATTGGGAAACGGTGCGTCGGAGGTCAGATCGATGAGGTGCTTGACCCAACAGTGTAGAGGTACCCCAGTAGGTGAGGAGAAGATATCTGAGTATTCTTCCACGACCTTATTCACTTGCTTCTGCTATGTGGAGAGGTTGACTGCAGAGACCCTAGATGTGGCTACGATCTTTCGCTCGAGAGCGAATCATGAAGAAGAAAAACTTCTCTGTCTGAGAGATGACCTTTTTGCATTGCTTGGCAGAGATCAAGGAAATAACATTGGGTGGGATTGCCTCGGGTATCCTGTACAATTTCTTGTTCGAAGTAATAATAACACTTCAAGGCCTAGACTCATATACAACATGACATTTCCATAAATATGGTTGGCCCAAAAGAACATTACAAACTTCGAGAGGGGAAACATCACACAATACCTCGTCTTTGAAGGGCTTGATGTCATAAGACAGGCGACATTGTTGGTTGACGTGGATGTTGCTTCCTTGGCGAAGCCATTCGATGGTGTAGGGCTACGAGTGTGGCGTTGTTGGTAGGGCGAGCCGTTTGACAACCTCTACTAAGATGAGGTTCTTCTGGCTACCGCTATCAACGATGAAGTGAAATGGGGTACCCTTCACCCACATCTGTGAATGAAAAAGGCTCTCGCCTTCCTCTGGCTCGTCTAGTTCACCAGGTTGGAGCTTAGTGGTAGCAACTGTAGCATTGGGTTATGCGTCAATGATCTGTCTCCCCCTTTCTGGTTATAACTCAAAGTCAGAACCTGCATTTGATTCAGAGGCTTTCACCTCAGCCACCAACGACTGCTCCGAGCGGCAATCAACAATGTTATGTCAAGGGCTCTTATGGAAGTCGTACCACTTCGCGGTATCTTTCTTTATCTTTCCGGTGTCATTCTTTGCTTGAGGCCTAAACTGGTTGTCCTGAGGTTGTTCATCTTTGCTCTATCCTTTATTCTATTGGTTGGGGCCACCCTTTCTTGGCTTTTTCTGTGAGGGGTTCCTAGGCCCAAATTGTCACGTCTTTTGTTTGAGCTCCTACTCGATTTTGACAGCATATCGGTAGGTAGCGCCTAAGGATGAGATGTACATAAACTCCATTTTGGCCTGGATGTATCTATGCAAACCGTCGTGATACTTGAGCACTAGATGTCGCTCATAATCTTTGATACCCAGCTTGGTGCGCAATATATGGAAGATATTTGTGAACTCAGGCACCACTTGGTCTCTTTCCTACTGTAGCATGGTCCATTTTGTGTACATGTTGTCATAACTTCCAACAGGGTAGTATTGTTCCTTAATAGCATCGGTGAAGGACTCCTATGTCACTGCAACTGTAAATAATGAGGGTTCCTCTTTTTCCTTTTGTTGACAAAAAGTTTCCCACTAATATTTGACATGGGGGACGACTTTAAGGAGTGCAAAAGTAATCTTTTCTCTATTCGAGAAGTTATGGACAGAGAAATACCCTTCTAGCAGATTCAACCATTTGTCTATCGCATCTGCATCTATCTGACCTTCAAATATAGGAATATTGAAGTTGATTTCTACCTTGAAGGGGGTGGTGCCTCCATTTGAGGAAGATGTGTTGCCTGTTGGTAGCCGTCGAAGAATTTGCGCAAAACTATCCATCATCTCGTTCCTCTGTTGCGTGAGGGATTCCTCGAGCAACATTTTGAAGGGATCTCATGTCCCATTGTCTTTCTTTTCTTCTGCCATGAGTGTTCGTTTGAGCGTGCAAGAGCTTTTGTCCTCAAGAGAAACAAGTTTGAGACCCAATTCTTTGTACCCTGACCTTGTTGGGGACATGCATTAAGAACGAAAATGAGCAGACCGCTCTGATACCACTGATCCATAATATATTTGCAGAACGAAATGAATACATATTATTATCAAAAGATGCTTAATACAAAATAACATATATACAATAAAATTGGTTCTGTTCAATAAGGAAATAAGTTGAAACTGTAAAATGTAGTGGAAACAAGCTTGTTAGAATGGTGGCGGCTTATCTCTGAGAAGAGATGTGACGGTTGTGCTCATTCTCGAGAAGATGATTACAATGAGGCTCTAAAGGCATTTTTACAATAAACAGGAATGTCAAAAACCCTAGACATCCAAAAACCTAACCCTAGGAGATGAAGCGCCAAAAGTCATATGGACCTCGTTTGGGTAAGTTAGTACATCAACTTCCCAGGGTCTTAACTTTTGCATACGATCTTTGTTTTAGGTGCACGATAGCTCATTGGAAAGGTCTATCCGAGGACTACACATTTTGCTACTATACATCAAAGGTCCCTTAAAGAGTCCATTCTTGATTAACCTGGCCTTGGACATAATCCTCTAATAGATAACCAAGCGAGCAAAAACTATAAGCTTATAAGAAAGTTGAATTGACTAAATGTTTTGAAGTCCACGAACCCAACTATCCTTCAACTCATTGGAGCAGCAATGTGTATTAAGGACCAGGGATATTGAGTGTCCTTTATGAAGTATGGCATACAATCATTGAGAGTCATATTATAACAATAGATTGCCAAAGCACCAATCCCAATCCCTCCAAAATAATCCAGGAATCCTAATATTCATTTTAAACATATCTAACTTTGAAATGATTCCTCTCAACTTTGTAATCAAATTTTGGTCAAGAGCAAGAAGATGGTGCTCCTTAGCAAAGGCACACCACTCCTTCCAAAAATGAGAAGCAAAATCCCATGAATCACACAATAAGAAGATGTCCTTTCTACTTAGTTGAGAAGCTTGGATCAAGGCAACTTTGCAATCCAAGATCCTCTCTCCTGCCAACTCCAAATTGGTTGATACGCTAAATCCCAACATACCTAGCTACGTTCTTATTGTCAATGAACCAAACCTACAACAACTTTCCACTCTACCCAAATACTCTTGAAGATAATAGAATCCAATACTTGAAAAAGCTAGGGTGATGAGATAATATCACATAACCCAAAAGCCCCTTGAACTCTCCTCATATGTTTCATATTGATCACTTGATGTTGAAACAAAACTTGCCAATCTATTGGACTCTTGAGAAAACACAATACACATTTGGTCTTCTACTGGTTCCTTGGGATGTGTGTGCAATATTACATTGGCTAATTGAGACAACCCAAATTTAATTTGTAAATAGAGAAATAAAATAATACATAAATAACATACCCCTTGAAGTGGCATTGCAAGAGTGTCATGGGATCATAATCATGGCAGACTTTGATAGATTTGGTTATTAAGTATATATTTTGTTAAATTGATTTTATAATTTAAAATAAAATCATTAACATTGTATGATAGCTAGTTAAATAAAATCCTTAAACTTAGTTATCATTAACACCAATAGGTTATTGTTAACATACGAACATGATGTGGTTCAAATCATTAATAATGTTATTGTCGATATTACATATCACATAGAGGATACTATTGAATTGTCTTTTCAAATGTTTATTAGCATCAATTCTCTCTCTCTCTCTATATATATATTATGTCATACTTGTAATACATTTATATATCAAACAACGTCAACTAACCATCAAATTGAATGTGCCAGTAATTACATAATTTGCAATATTAAATTAATAATAACCACATCAAACAACATCAACCAACCATATGCATGATATGAAAAAGGCATAATATCAAATAACCATGGGGATACATCTCAAATATATATGAATGATAACAAAACATAAATATACATGTCCATCAATGTCACTAGTTGCCAACGACACTAGTGCTAGGTCAAGCACTAGAGCTAGATGCATCAATACTAAAAGGCACTCCACCACTCCTAAGAAAGACATCAAACTAAGCTTGCAATGTATAAAGGATCAATTGGTGGTGCATATGGATTAGGTGGAGCATTTAACACATGAGGAGCAAGAGGTGGTTGAAGAGGTACTACAACATGTGGAGTAGGAGGTGGTTCAGGAGCGTCTTCTAGAGCATTAACCTCAGGCTTGGCTAGGGAGGTATTAACAAGTAGCATCGTCAACCACACATGCTATCAACTCATGATTAACATCACCACTATCAGTATCATATGATAGCATCAACTGCATAATATCTCAAGGCCATACTCCAACTGAGTAATCATGCATGATGTTGAATAAGTCACTCACTCAATAGAGTGATACAAGGACCATTCTTCTAATCCAAACATACATCCTAGAAGAATGATTGTCCCAACAGATGTTGAATGTCCTCAATGGCTCCAACAACCATCCTCTCCACTGCATCATCTCTAAGTTGTATGATCATGTCTAAGTTGTACTAGCATGATGCTTTGCATCATGTCTAAGATGTACTAGCATGATCATATCTAACATGATGCAGAGTACCATCTACATCATCTATAAGCTGTACTAGCATGGTGTCAATGCACCATATCTAAGTTGTATTCGTATGATGTAGATCAATGTCTCTGCATCATATCACTATCCACCTAGTTGGAAATCACCTCCAACATTAGTGGTAGTCTCCATGGAAATCAGATAGTAGTATACAGTTGCTACAAAGCCATCCAATAGAACACAACCGTGTCTCTCCATAGTAGTACACAACTATTGTCCAGTGGTACACAACCACTCCTTGTAGCACACAACTACTAACCGGTGATACACAATCGCTACCAGTGAATCACATCCACCACAGTAATATACAACTATTGTCCAGAGACATACCGTCTCCATAACAATCATATCATATGATATCAACCTGCATTAACAGTATTATGATACAAATTGAGTCATCTGGGCCATTCTTCCACTCACATCTGTGATATGGAAGAGAATCTGCCCTTAGAAAGTTAAGCATCAACCATGGGTTGTCTGGACTATTCTTTCCAAGCATAGAAGAATAATTGTCCCTGGTTGTTGAACCTGGACCATTCAACCTAACTGGGACATTCTTTCAACATGATTCACAGTGCAACCTGGAGAGAATGAGTCTTCCCCAGGGAATGATTGTCAAGACCATTTCCTATGGAAATGATTGTCCTACACCAACCTCCTACATCAGACCATTCTTCGAAACTGCTCACAACTGTGAACTTCAAAAGAATGACTACCCAGAGAGGCAGACCATTCCGCTTGACCACTTCTTAGAGTGACTTCCAAAGAGAATGATTGTCCTAGACCATTCCCCCACACTGTCCACAAGGGAAATCACTGTATATGGTACATCAACAATTTGTCGAACCATGACTATTCGTCTAAAATCTTAGACCACTTTCCGGACTGGAAACTGATTGCCCATCTTGGACCATTTTCCAAACTGGAAATGACTGCCCATATATCAATAACATATCAATGCTCCCTCCCAACTTGGGGAGCCATCTCTTCCCTTTCAACTAAGGTAGTTATCTCCACGAGCCCCATCTTGTCTCTTAAGTACACAAAATTTTATTCTGGACAGAGGTTTTGTCAAAATATTTGCTACATGTTCATTTGTGGAGATATATCGGAGAACCACTTCTCTTCTATGGAACTTATCACAAAGAAAATAATAATTGATCTCAATGTGCTTTGACCTTTCATGGAACACCAGGTTCTTTGAGAGCTTCACACAACTCTGGTTATCACAATATATCACGGTTGAATCCAACACTTGATCAAACAGTACAGAAACCAACTTACGTAACCACACTTCTTCCGTACAAGCATCACAAGCTGCAATATACTATGCAGTGTTAAGTGCAACAGACTTTTGTTTTATGCTAGCCATGATATCATAGCAGATCCCAAAACTGAAATATATACCAGAAGTACTCTTTCTGTCATCTGCACTCCATGCCCAATCTGAATCAGTAAATCCATGCAATTGTACTTCATTGTTTGAGGCATATCTCAAACCATAGGTTATCGCCCCACAAAGATATCTCAAGATATTCTTTGCAGCTATCCAATGCCCTTGTCTAAGTTCCACCTGGAACTGGCTCAACATGTTCGCAACAAAGAAAATGTCTGGCCTAATATTCATCGAATACATCAATGGGCCAATCAACCTCTGGTACAGGGATGAGTCTACTAGATCAGAGTCTCTCAACTTCTTCAAATCTATCATCATGGGAGTTTGCCATAGATTTGCAATACATCATCCCGGACTTCTGAAGAACCATTTCGATACACTTCCTCTATCATAAGAAGTTTTCACCACACTTTTGTTGTACATGTGAGGCTCTACACCAAGTTGCTTGAATCCATACAAGGTCTTCTTCCATCTGCATACATGGGTCTCTTTTTGGTATACCTCAAAACCTTGAGGTTGCTCTACATATGCTTCTTCCTTGATTGCTCTATTGAGAAGAACAATCTTTTACATATAACTGATGTAAACTCCAACCCATGGACACTTCAAGAGATATAATTGCTTAGATAGAGGTATATCTGGTTTACTAGAACAAGTTGTCATCATAGTCTTCTCCCTCCTTTTGGGAGAACCCTCTGGTCACGAATCTTGCCTTGTGTTTATCGATACTCCCATCTACTGCATGTTTTATCTTGTAAACTCATTTTGAAGTGACTACAGACTTTCCTTCATGTCTAGGTATGATTTCCCATACATCATAGCTTCCTTCCATTCTTTCTTCTTGACTGCTTCTCCCTATAGAAACATGGATAGATTATGGTCATTCATCATTGCCTTGATAGATTCTTCAATGGATCGATTCTTTCTTTCTGCTACACCATTCTGCTGAGGATTGTAGGGAGTAGTGAGCTCCCTCCTAATCCCGACCTCTCTGTAGAATGTCTTGAAATCATTTGAGTTGTACTCTCCTGCTTAGTGAGGAGGTTGACATTGGTCCACACACATCTTCTTTTACACGCTTCCTTTAGAATTGGTACTTGGTGAGATCACCTGTCTCACAACTTGATGGAGTCATCTGCTCCATGTTTGCAACTATCACTCTAGCTCCTTCTCAGAGCTATCACCTATGACCTGCCCAGAACAAGAACAACAAGAGAAAAAGTATTTCCAATAACATTTTCATAAGAACATATCTACGGTAACAAGGATCATAGAATTACCAAGGTGACCTGCCCGAGAACAAGAAATATCTCATAGAGGAGATGTTAGTTTATTTTGAAAACAAGTACAATAAGCATCTATATCAATAGTATTTACATGAAACCAAGTATACTTAGCAGTAATATAACCTTTCAAAGATTGTTGTCACAACTATAACAACTATCAAACTTGATATGTGCAAATCTTAACAATTTGATAAATCAAACCTGGAACCTAGAGCTTCAACTATTTGTTCCTCTGTATGTACTGAATCTAAGATCATTGCTTGGATAAGGTCTCTTGTACATTCCCTGCAAAACACACTCATGCTTTTGCTTGATGATATAACATGAAAATCATATACAAGTGCATACCTTTGAAATTTGCAGCATCATTCAACTTGTCTTCTAATATGAAACTAGACACCATCTTGTCAAGAAGAGGTTAGAAACTAAATAAAAAAGGTTTAATGATTAGAAAAAGCTAGAAACTCTAAAATTTAAACTTTGACCACAAAATCAATTTTGACCAAAAGTCAACCTTTGACTTTGACTTTGACTTTGACCAAGAACTCAAACTTGATGGTTTTGCTTGCTGAGAGTACCAACAGGTGCGCTAGACTAAGGTGCCCTAGAATATCCAGAAATTAGGTCCAACACTTCACTTAAGGTGCCCAAAGAGTTGTATCAGGGTTTGATGTAGTTGCACAATCAGAAACCCTAGCTACAGTTGCAACTAGTGCCACAACGAGCTTAACAGAGTACTGCCACGTTACCTTCCAGTGGTTAGACTGTCCCGAAGGTGGTGTTGGCCCATAACCTATTAAAATAATTGATGTGCTTGTTTTACCATAGACAATATCACAATATTGTCACCCAACCATAGGCACGCAGCCACCCCTAAGCACCTTTAACCTTTGATAAAATTATTCCAGAAAGCCATACTAGAACCAACATATAAACCCTAGCTGCTAATTGCAACAACAACTCAAGACAAGTAGAGCGCTCCTTCTCCAAGGGTAGCACACAAGAGAGAATCTCCATATCCATAGAACAAGTACCATACACAATTGCAGTAGCTGCAGCTGCACTACTCTCTCAAACTTGCGCCATACTTAGCAAGTACATCACCAAGAATATCACCAAGAGTATCACCAATAATATCACCAAGAGTATCAACAACAATATCACCAAGAGAATCACCAATAATATCACCAAGAGAATCACCAAGAATATCACTTGATAGAGCTAGAGAGAGACCAAGACCAAGAGATGACCATACACCCTTATTGCTCCTTGCAAATGTACTTGCAGCTGCAATTGCAACTCTCCATGGGACTTGCGCTCTAACTGGTTGTACAAATAAGATAAAACGTCCTCTATTTATATTAATCTGTCCAATGACTTTTCTGGTTGGGCCGACTCGACTTTCTGGTAATTATATTTTCTGTTTATCTTTTTCCCATGGAGCTTACTTGTCTTTCTGGAAGATAATATTCTAATATTATTTATTCTGCTAGGTCGACTTGTCTTCCAAGGTTTTCACACATATGTTTAGGGTTTCCCTTGCTTTCGAAATATTCTATTATAGCCAAAGGTTACACATGGAGGTTAATACCTCCCACAACTACCATAATATCAACATGGGGTAGTGCCCCAATTTTTTTTGGGTGATTTTTGATATTTTAGCGTTTTTGCTATTTTTAACAGTTTTCTAAATTAATCCCAGATTAAGGGATTAGGGTTTTGGTAGCTATGGAATACCTAAAATATTGTGTATATATTTTATTGCGAATGGTGAAATTAATACAATGAAGAGTTGAGAGGTGCGACACCAAGGAATGATGGTTTTCTCCTGGTTAAGGGTTTCCAGTGTAAATCTTTGTGTACTATGTGTATGAGCCATTGATTACTTTCTGTTTTGCTTAAGAATCTATATGCATTGCTTTACTTCACAGGTTCAAAACTTACATGAGGGAAACTTTAAAAAATTGGTGGTTAAAATAATTTTAACTACAAAGTTTATTAGTCATTTGTGTGCACCCACGTAGTCAAATGGAAGCACATCAACACAACAGTGCACATATGTATTTTTATGCACAATTGCACCTCTCCACATTGCACATTCGTGCATTCCAACCTCTAAGGTGCACCAATTTTTTGTTCTCTGCTAAAACCTCTACTTGCTTCCCTCCACTCATCAACCTCCTATAATCACARAACATGCAAAAGTGCCTCCACTAAACCTTGTTTTCCTTATAGTTCTTGTATAGTGTCTCTAGGGCATCTTCCTAGACATCATTTAGAATTTCCACATTGAACTTGCATATTACTTGAGTGTTTCATAGCTCACCGATGCCTTCCCTATTATATTTATAGGTTGTTGGTGCATTGTACTAGAAGTTTCTTGTTATCATTTGAGGTTTTTATATTGTTAGAGATTTCTTCATGCAACAATAGATTTTGTCCCCTATTTACTTCCATTTTGTGTGCTTATATAGAAAAGTTGCAATTTTGCTAGTTTCTACTACTAAATTGTAGAATCCCTTACTCATCTACACTTTTCTTGTTGACATTGCCATTCTATAACTTTCCTCGCACATTTATCCAGGTAGATATTGGTGGCCACCCACCTATTCCAACTGGCTCCAAACAGTCTCTTGGCAATTTACTATTTTTAGTAGTTTTTTCGGTTCCTAAACTTCCAGGGACATTTTGATGGCCTAAATGAAGGTTGTTTAGGATCAAACACTTAAAAAATAGACAAAATCTTTGATTGAGCCCCCAAAGTGAACTCCTCGACGATACCTTTCCAACGAGCTATCGTGCACCCCAAACGGAGATCGTATGCCAAAGTTACGCCCCCGAGAAGTTGATACACCAAACTACGCAAAACGGGGTCCACAAAACTGTTGGCTTTTCATCTTCCAGGTTAGGGTTTTGGATTTTCTTTATGTTAAAAAGGACTTTAGAGCCTCATTGTAATCATCTTCTTGCGAATGTGAGTAGCCGTCACATCTCTTCTCAGATATAAGCTGCCACCATTCTAGCGAGTCTTTCACTTTGTATTTCTATAGTTTTGTACATTTCACTCATTAATATAAATTGTGTATTACCGTATCTCTGTGTTTATGGTTGCATCTTTGATATATTTCTGTTATATTATGAATATTTGAGATATCTATGTTCATTTCTTTATTGTATCTCCTCTCTCATTTCGTGCCGAAAATAATCTGGATCCATGGTATCAAAGTAGACTGCTCTTGATAGTTTTTTAGTGCATGTCTCCGACGAGGTATGAGTATAGCAAGTTGGGTCTCAAGCTTTTCTTTATTGAGGACAATCGCTCTTGCACGCCCAAGAAACCCTCCATGGCGAAATAAAAGAAAAACGACAGAGTAGAAGATTCTATTAATTTGTTGCTTAAGCAAGTTCTCACGTGACAAAGGGACGAAATGATGGAGAATTTTTCCCACATCCTTCAACGCCTATCGATAACAACAGACACGTCTTCATCAAGTGACCACTTTGGAAGCACCTAATGTTTCAAGGTACAAGTTAATTTTGATATTCTCGTATTTGAAGGACAGATAGATGCGGATGCCCTAGAAAAATGGTTAAATCTGCTAGAAGGTTATTTCTTTGTTCATAATTTCTCTGACAAAGAAAAGATCACCTTCACACTCCTTAAGGCTCTCCCCCATGTCAAACATTGGTGGGAAACTTACTAGGAGAAAAGTTCCATAGAAGAGTCTGGAATATATGGGGCCGAGTCCACTTGGGATTTTTTTGTGGATGTGATCAAGGAACAATATTACCATGCTAGCAACTATGACGACCAATGCATGAGATGGACCACACTGCAGCAAGAGAGGGGCCAAGCAGTTCTAGGTTCTGAAATATCGTGGGGCTCTACATAGATACATTCAAACTGAAATGGATTTTCTGGACATCTCATCACTAGGTGCTGCTTATCGATATGTTGTTAAAATAGAGCATAAATTTAAGCACTAGAACAAATGAGAGTTCGGGTGTGAAATTCCGCAACAATCAAAGCATGATAAATAAGGCCCTAACAAACAACCTTTCGACAACCATTCCAAGCCATGGGAAAAGAAGGGTAACATAAATACAAAGAAGGACACTGGAAAGTGGTGCGATTTCCACAAAAGTCCCTGGCACAACACTAATGAATGTCACTCAAAACAGTCATTGGTGGCCGAGATCAAAGATAAGGAGTCAAACTGTGATTCAGAATCTGACTCAGAAAAAATGGAAAAAGACAAATCATTGACGCAGACCCCACTGCCACTGTCACAACTGCAACAATTCAACCAAAAGAACCAGTAGATCCTGAAGAAGGGGAACACCTTTTTCATTCACAAATGTGGGTGAAGGGGACCCCGTTGCATTTTATTGTTGACATCGAAAGCCAAAAGAACCTCATCTCAGTAGAGGTTGTCAAACAATTGGGATTGTTGATAACACCACACCCGTAGCCATACAACATCGGGTGGCTTCGCCAGGGACGAGACCTCCGTGTTAGCTAGTAGTGTCGATTTTCATACGACATCCAACCCTTCAAGGATGAGGTATTATGTGATGTTACCCCAATGGATGTCTGTGATGTTCTTTTGGGCCAACCATATATGTGGAAGCACCATGCTATTTATGAGTCTCGACCCAGTAGTGTCATTGTTACTTTGGGGGGTCATCTCTACATGATACCAGAGGTAGTTCCAACTACTGTCCCACCTAAACAATGCCGCAAGGTAGTATCTCATACTACAAAACTTAGTTTCTTCATAGTCTATTCAAAAGGTGAACAGAAGAACACCGCAACCACTGCAGCCTCAGTCCAAGCACCTTCCGTCCAACAGAAAGAGGTTGACAAGATTGAAGCAAAGCACAAGGATTCCTTTTGCACACAATCATCTCATGTAGCTAGGTTGGTTAAAAATGTCCAACCCTTGCAACTACAAGTTCATGGCAACCTTCAACAAGCTAAGCAACACAACTTCTCCAGCAAGGAACACAGCTCAACAAAATGCATATTCAACAAACGCTTTTCCCTCTCCCTTGAGCACTCAACGCAATGGAGACCATTGATTCTTAAGGAGGGAGGATTGATCCAGGTGAATATTGGTGGCCACCCACCTATTCCAAATGGCTCCAAACAATCTTATGGCAATTTGCTATTTTTAGCAGTTTTTCGGTTCCTAAACTTCTAGGGCCATTTTGAGGGCCTAAATGAATGTTTTTTCGAGATAGAGCACCTTAATGATACGTACAAGTTTTTATTGAGCCCCCAAAATGAATCTCTTTGACGATACCTTTCCAACGAGCTATTGTGCACCCCAAACGAAGATCATATGCCAAAGTTACACCCCCGAGAAATTGATACACCAAACTACCCAAAACGAGGTCCACAAAACTGTTGGCTTTCCATCTTTCGGGGTCAGGGTTTTGATTTCTTTATGTTAACAAGGCCTTTAGAGCCTCATTGTAATCATCTTCTTGCAAATGTGAGTAGCCGTCACATCTCTTCTCAGAGATAACTGCCATCATTCTAGCGAGTCTTTCACTCTGTATTTCTGCAATTTTGTACACTTCGCTCATTAATAGAAATTGTGTATTACTGTATCTCTGTGTTTATGGTTGCATCTCTGATATATTTATGTTATATTATTGAATATATGAGATATCTCTGTACATTTCTTTATTATATCTCCGCTCTCATTTCGTGCCAAAAATAATCCGGATCACACATTTTGTGATTTACAACCCATGAATTTTGTTTGATTTGTCTTGTGGATTACTACTCCTAATCCAATGATTGTTGTTTCTAACCACAAGTTTTCAATGTTTTGGTTCAAATATAGTTTGGCTTTCAGTTAAAGAGCTTCAAACCATTGACGACAACAAGATGAGTTTTAAGCAAAGTTGATGCACGACATGAAGTTACGATCCCAACAATTGTTATGATAACTTCCATAGGTATTCACTCTATAGGTTCCAACTTTGCAAGGTTTATGGACATTTTGGTAGACATCACTCCTCTTCCACTTATCCATGAAACACCTATGATCTGTAAATTGCCGTGGAGATTCCACTGGAACAATTCATCACAACAAGTCTTGTATTATGCAGGTTTATTTCCTTAGATCTAAGATTTATTGTCGCTAGCTTATTGCTCAAATTTATGAAAATAACCGAAATACGAAAATGAAAGAACAAGCAAATGAACACACCCTCTACACAAATGAACACAAGATGTATCATGGAAAACTCGATATGGGAGAAAATCCATCTAGAAGGTGAGGCCTATGTAATGCTCTCTTTTCTTCAATTATGAAAATGCAAATACAAAGAAAGGGGCACTCACTATGGAGTTGTCTGTGACACTATGGCCTAAATGGCTTCTGCAAAATCTTCCTCCTCTATTGTGTTCTCAAATCCAATTCCTAGATGCTCTTCTCAACTATAGAACAAGTACAATGCTAAAAGAATGGAACCCCCTCTCCTTCTAATGGCCCAATATTTAACATAGTYTGATAGACATCTAGGGTAAGGGTTTTTGCATGCCTCAACTCTCAATTAGTGTTAGGGTTTTGGACCTTCTAGAAACTTCTTGAAAGTCACATGTGAGTAATGGGGGYTGATGTGGCAATCACTCTGTACCATGGTGGTCAACAAGGTAGGTCAACTTGCATGAGGCATAACTTCCACATACGAACTTCGATAGAGGCGATTTTCACACCATTGAAAAGGTATTGGTGTGTAAAACAATGTTGAGGGGTTGAAAAACATGCTTGCAATGTTTTGACCCCCCAAAATGTCTTTTGATGCCTAAAAATGGCTCTGGAAGGTTCTAGACCTAAAATTTTCAATCTAGGACCCACCACTAAAATGGGGCTTGCAGTCTAATTCCTCTGATTTTTCCACCCATGCATAACACTTAGGTTGAACTAGTACACACTCATTTTGATGTCTACACATTCTTATATATACATGCACACAACTCTACAAGTCAYCAATACTCATGTCTCTTGTGAGTGTGTTCATTGGTTTCCCTTTTTTACATCAAGGTTTATCTATTTTAGATTAAAAACCCAACCTAATTCAAAATCATACATTTTATTTAACTGAACACTTTCATTCAACTCTTTATGTCTACTCTTCAACCAATTTAACTCAATATTTAAAAACTTTACAACACTGGTGTATATATATATATATATATATATGAGGGCACAAGTTCAAATCCAGAGGGGATAGGGTATGTATACCTCTGTAGGATTTTTTGTTTCACAAACAAGAAGGTCTTTTACACCAATTTAGTGTCTTGGCCTAGCGATAACCTTAAAATTAAATTATTATTATTATATTTATAACTTGTTCCTAAAAGATTACAAGTTCAAATCCAGAGGGGTAAGGCATGTATATCATCTTAAACTTTACTTACTAGATGAAGAGGATCCCTTATCCCACAAATAAAAGAATCTCATACACCAATTTAATGTCTCACTTAACAATAACCTTAAAAATAAATTATTATTATTATATATAACCCTTTAAAAATCCCACATATTTTATTAACGATAATACCAACCAAACCGAAGTCTTCCACAAAGTTCCTATAATTTGTTATTCCAATAACAACAACTAGGAAAATCAATTTTGTTGGTACTCTCCCCTTTTACCGAAACTAGTCGCTGATACTTGGAAGAACGAAATCAAACAGAGTTCGATTCGTCAAATGGGTAAAGTGGAGGTAAATTTGTCATAACTTTTGGCTTATTACTGTTCATTTTTTTCCGTTTTTCTTTTGTCTTCTATTTTCGTGCTCGGGTTCGGAGATTTCCATGGTTATTATTTTTTCAAAATGGAGCCTTTTATTCCATCATTGTCAACGCGCATGTATGGAAGCACGATGCTCAGTATCGGATTGGGGGTCTCCAATTTTGAAGGGATG
>JASDQU010752979.1:42401-53776 GCA_032191745.1 Picea mariana | reverse complement strand
TGTTTAGCCGGGACTATCTGATTGGCGGTGATCTGTGAAAGGGGGAACTTGTTCTTGTCCTATTATCCTTTGCCCTTTCAAAACCCCAAGTCACCGAGGATGTCTCCCTTGGGCCTAGCCTCCCTAAATAGAAAGAGCCTTCCCATCATGGTTACATTGGGTGGGATAGGTTCTTGTTACACCAGTTTGGCCCTCTACCTTATAGCCTTTTATCCTAGCTACAAACTGTGCGATAACATGGACCATTAATGTTCTTCCTGAAAGAAGACATCCCACACACATGAGAGAGTTAAACGCCTAGTTGTTTAAAAGGTTAAGCCATTATGGATAGTGTGAATAGAACCTAGATGGGCACGGGACCTGTGGCTAGTAGAACGTTTTTTTTCCAATTTTCCCTTTTTTAAAAAATCAAGAAAAAATTAAAAAATGAAAATATTATACAAAACAAAAACTAGAAAAAAAAAATTGTTTACAGTTAAAAATGAAATTTACTCCTAATCAATTAAAAATCATATTTACAAACATTATTCTATCCCCAACTAGATTCAAACATAACTCTAAAGATGAAACACATGATTTTACCATTAGACCACTTTATGTTCCTTATTCATATAATTTGGGTAAAACTATACATCCATGAATAATTACAAATGAGATTAAATAAAAAAATAAAATTAATAAATAATATCAAAAAATAATAAATAATAAACAATAAATAGAATTAATAAATAATAAAAGAACTTGAATAAAATAAACAAAATAAATTAAAATAAAATAAAGCCAAAAGGTGAAAAAGAAATATAATAAAATAAAGTAATACATACCCCATGGGTAATACATACTCCACAGTATGACCACATCACTCTCACGACTTCGAAGTGGGGACAATGAAGGATACGGGTGAACGAGTCTGATGGGTGTAATATTTTTTTATTATATATTTTTTTGTTTTTTGAAATTATAATTTTATTAATAATTTTTTTTAATTAATTTTTTTATTTAAATATTTTTTTTGTTTGCTAGTTTTTTTGTGATATGAGGAATTAGTTTGTGGTTGAGAAATTTCAGAGGAATTTAAGTTGTGAAGTTATTTTTTTGTCCTCACAGGTTTCAAACCAGTGACTTTAACATCAGAAAATGCCTTAACAACACACATCGACTGTCCTACAACTCGAGGAATTTTATTTAATATATATATTATTTTTATGTTTTTTCTTCCCCAAACTTTATTCAAATGATTTTTTGAAATAAAATAAAAGATGTGTGATTTGGATATTATGGTTGGGATTTGCTTGTTAATGGGGAGATGAAGGATAATGTACATTATGACTAGATTTAACATTGTTAGACATATCTCCCTCACATTTGCATATTTCTTAAATGATTTTCCAATATATACATTAATTGATTGAATATGTTATAATATAATATAATTATAATATAAAAGAATAATTATATTATATCATATCATATCATATTCACATTTCAAAACCTTTATGAGGGAGTTTCAAATATAAGTCTAAGTGTTTTCTAGAAATCCTTATAATATACGGAATTCTTATATCTTAGGAAATCCCCATATTATAGGAAGGCCTAGAAAATAGGGTCCGGGGAGAGATGGGTAAAAGGAGAAAGGTATTACAAATATATATACATGTCGATAAATTTGAATTAAAATGTCTAAATAAATCAATAAGCAAAAATAAAATTAATCAAAATAAAATATATGATTATATACATGAGTTAAAAATAAAAATAAAAATAAAATAAATAGATAGAAATATTTGCAAAATAAAACATACACTGAAAATAAATAAATAAATCAAATAAAAAGTAAAAGTAAAAATAAAATTAAAAAATCAATAAAAATAAAGAAATAAATATACCCCCCGGATGGGGTTCCACGTATCCTAGATGGTGCCACACAGTCCACATGCAGCCCGAGTTATTAATAACATCGTCTTCCACCATTTGCTTCATTTCTTGGATGGAGGACAGACTTAAACACACTCTTGGGATGGATGGACAACTCCCTCGCACAGGTTTAATGGCGCCCTCAATGCGCCATGGCAGAGTGGTGATGATAGGTACAGGAGGAGGTTGCGATGTCACTTCAACTTCTCGAGCACTTCTCCACTTCTACCAGGTTGTCCATGGATTGTTTCATTCCATTTGTTTGTTTCATTTGTGCTCTTCTCTACTCACTTGTCCATCTCTATGTGCCCTCCTCTTCAATTTGGTCTCACCTTCCTTTTCTATCATGCCTTGTGAGCGAGGGAAACCCAAGTGGGGTCCCTCTTGGCATTCTTATGCAGCAAGGCAGAGATGCCTCTGTGAACTCAAATGGGCTTCCTTGAAAGATTTTATTTAGAGGAATAAGGAGTTGACGATGCCTCTAATGGATTATGTGGAGGAGGAAATATCGAAGGAACCAATTAAATTTCCTCCAGACTCCCTCCTCTACACAGTCTTAGATCCCCATGATCGACCCAACACCAGTCTTACTGCAATGGATATAGTGGCAACCTTGGAGGGGCCTACTTGTATAGTACAAGAAGAAATACCATGGGTGCACGACCTGACTGAGCCTCCATTGCCAACTTCAGACACATACCGAGATTCAAATTCACCCTCCTTTTTGGCACCAGAACACTTGGAATTCTTCTTCGAGATGAGGAGGGACATGATGGAGCAAGTCCACAGGCACACCCTCCTCAGTAGAAAAATTGACATGTTGTTTGATGACTTCTCGAGCACGCCAATCAAGTAGAGATGTCCAACCTATGTACAACCTTTTTTCTTCACTCCTCACTGTGACACTCCTCATGGAGACAGTATGGATGGCAGGTTTCATTGTTCTAACAATTCATCTAATGTTTAAGGTTTATCATCTCTCAACACTCGATCTGCAAGGCACTGGGGTTTTTTTTCACTACTTCTTAGTTTTCCTGTCTTACTTCTTAGTGTTTCTGTCCAGATTGTATGATTAGTTTTTTTATGCATGTCTAGATAGCACTGTCACAACACTCTCCTGCCACTTTCTTTGGTTTCCAACTATTTGGCGGAGCAAGTGGTGGCTTCTACTTTTGGGTACAAGAAGAATGTGGTAGCTAGCATGTTCTAAGGGGTACAGGGGACTAGAGAGGGCCCCACTTGAGCGAGGAATAAGGATGGAAGGATTATCAATGATGATGTATCACCGATGACGAGGAGGTACTAGACTGCAAGGGGTCATCAATGACAAGGAGTGCCTATGACAAGGGATCACCGACAATGAGGAAGAGTGGAAGAATCGTTGACGATGATGGATCGTTGACGATGAGGGAGGATGATTGTCAAACTGAGGATGGGTGCACATATCATGCGAGTGATAGGTCATGGAAGTGCCATGTGTCTGAGGATTCCAACGTGGTGGATGAGTGAGGTGAGGGTTGGTTAATTTTTGGCTATCGGTGAGTTTCTGAGGGGATAGACACCGTCGATCTCTGGCTTCTAAGAGTCATTGGATATATCGTTTTCGAGAACGAAGTCAAGGTGGTCGTATACTATGAGTGAATATAGCTCTTATGATGAATTAGGACATGTTTCATTGTCGTTGGAGAATGGAATCAGGAGAGTCCAAGTGCTAGGGAGAGGGAAGCTCCAACAACGAGAAGGCTCGATGATGTCACTGTCAGGGAATGTGGTCAAAAGGCTAGGAGAATGTGAAGTAGGTATATCCCAATGACTATAAGGAGAGGTAATGGTGTTGCATCAGTACCACATAGGATGACACACGTGATAGGGAACCACATGGATTCCACATGGCAATGAGGTGGAAAGGTGAGTGAAGACTTATAAAACTTTGGGAAGCCATAACTTTTGATCCGGAAATCGGATTCAAGCATGGTTATAGGGGTTGGAAATCTAGTGAATAGAATAATTGAACTAAGGGTTTTAATTAGATAGAATAATAGAATAAAATATATGGAACAATCAATAAATAAAGGAAAGGCTAGAAGGGGAAGAATATCAAAGGATTCCCCCACATGCTTCTCAAGGATGGAGGAATCCTGAACAATGATATAATGCTAACCTATTCCTGCAACCATGGAAATATATGAAATCAGTTATGCAAGTAATATGACATTAACCAACACATGAGAAAGATAATATGTCTCTGACTTTAAGAAAGTTTATGAACAAGTAATAAGGAGTCCAAGTGCTAGGGAGAGGGAAGCTCCAACAACGAGAAGGCTCGATGATGTCACTGTCAGGGAATGTGGTCAAAAGGCTAGGAGAATGTGAAGTAGGTATATCCCAATGACTATAAGGAGAGGTAATGGTGTTGCATCAGTACCACATAGGATGACACACGTGATAGGGAACCACATGGATTCCACATGGCAATGAGGTGGAAAGGTGAGTGAAGACTTATAAAACTTTGGGAAGCCATAACTTTTGATCCGGAAATCGGATTCAAGCATGGTTATAGGGGTTGGAAATCTAGTGAATAGAATAATTGAACTAAGGGTTTTAATTAGATAGAATAATAGAATAAAATATATGGAACAATCAATAAATAAAGGAAAGGCTAGAAGGGGAAGAATATCAAAGGATTCCCCCACATGCTTCTCAAGGATGGAGGAATCCTGAACAATGATATAATGCTAACCTATTCCTGCAACCATGGAAATATATGAAATCAGTTATGCAAGTAATATGACATTAACCAACACATGAGAAAGATAATATGTCTCTGACTTTAAGAAAGTTTATGAACAAGTAATAAGAGTGAAGGAGGAGAGGTTTTTCGAAGGTAATCATCTATGATCAAAAGATAAAATCAACCACTATAAAAAATAATCATCAACTAAGATCAAACCCCCAATCTCCCTTAAGTTAGGCAAAGAAATAGCATACCCTCCAATAAGAGAGGATTAGGCAATATGATCAAAATTTTAGTAGGGGACCTTTTTCCTTTCACTTGTAAAAGAAAAAGTTAAAAGGGGGGTTTTGTTGTGGCCACAACAACCTATTTGAGACTAGTTATATGACTAGTCAAAAACCCTATCTTCCATAGGTTATATCTCAAAAAGTATAAAGAACCAGAAGCTGAAATTTGTATCATAGATACCTCGATCTAGCATATAAATAACCTGTAAAGTTTTCTTTCTGAATCATCCCAGAAAAACATTTGTAGATAAAATTCTAACACGAATTCCTTGGAGAAGAAAAACCCTAATATCAATGTTCTAATACCAAATGTTATGATACAATGCCTTAAAAAATGATAAAAAATAAAAAAAATATAGTATTATTCAAGGGGGAAACCTCCTTTTACAATATATTCAAAATATAATATGATATGAAATAAGATTATCCTAAGACTAGGTCCCCTTCGTATATATATATATGAGACAAAGGGTAAAATTTTAAGGAAAGGGTGCAATGAAGGGTTCTAGACGACATAGAAATATAACACTAGAAATGTAATGATTCAATATCTAGGGATTAATAAATGGTTTTATACATAACATGATGCTTTTTAGGGGGATTTTTCTAAGGCTTAACATATTTGTTGAGGTTGAGGGGGGAAACAACGAATTAAGACAACATGATGCTAGGGGAGGGATTTTTTTTTTCTAAATAACAATTAATATTTCCCTTCCTAGGACACTGGTGAGTAGGTGGTACTCAGTAAAAATCATGTAGGGAAAACAACTCTTCTTTCTCTCTTTCGTGGCCCCATGATTCTTTTGGGTGGAAGCGGACCCTAGCTTAACATTGGAATTTTTCTAATTGTTCCACTTCTTTTATGGATGTTGAGGATTCTTAGGTTGCATGGATTACATCGAATTCACCTTGGAGGTATGAGTGGGGACATGGGTAATTTGAGAAATAGGACAAAAAACTAACGGCTGCGATGAAATAGACATGTGACCCATCCACTTGGAATGAGGTCTTGGGTTTAGTTTATGAGGATCTACTTATGGTTGAGGAGCAAGCATGATGATATCATAGAGAATTTTCAAGTGATAATAAATCAAATATGAGTGTTGGAATGCATGATGGCTTGATCTTTAGTAGCTACCCCTGCCATAGAAACATCCTTGGAAATGGGTGGTAAGAGAGATTTTTTGAACCATTCAATCAAGAGTTGGTTCGAAATTTGGTTCTTGATCATGTTACGTTGTCTCCTCCACTCATAAATGTGATAAAAAATGTGAGTGATAGTATCCTAACATAATGAGGTTAATATCTTTGTTCATATCTCATACTGGATGGAAAATTGATAATGTGTTAGAAATGTCACCACCAAGTCATTAAAACTATTGAAGGGAGCACCCTTTAATTCAATATACCATTTGGCAAAACTTATGATCAAGGATATGTGGAAAACAAACAACATTGTGCTATCATCCATTAATGGGTTTGATGAGTACCACAAAAGATATGTCATTATGTGCGTGGATGGGCATTTTCCCATATTTCCATCAAATTTTGGCATGTCTGATGGGATCTTAGGAGGCATGATTGACCATGAAGGGTCATGGGAAATGTGGTCATTTTTTATATGTTATAGACCAAGAAACTGTAATGTTACAAGGAAAGGAAACAATGTATGAGAAAATGAATATTGGGAGGAAGATGAAGCTCCTAAAGTGTGAGATGAACCTTTTGATCCCCCTATGTTTGTGCCTCTAGAGGGATGTGATGTTTTAGAAGGGTAGTGGCCCCTAGGGATGGAAGAAATCCAAAGAGAATGAATACTCTTAGGAATAGAAATTCCATTGAGGGGATCTCCCCCATGGGTAGGAATAGACCCTAATGGAAAATTATTCCCAAAAATAGGCTCACAGAGGAGCCCCCCTGAACCAAATGTATGGATGAGTTGAAACCCACTCCAATGTTAAAAATTCCCTGGGTGTGCCCCTAGGGAATGGTGTGCTAAACCACATGAAATAAAATAATCTAAACACATTACTTCCCCCAAACTAACTAGGGATAGTCCCATAACCAATAGGAATGTTCCACCCAAAAGGAAAACCAACACTCCCCAATGTTAGAATGCTCATATGACTAGTGAAGGTGAAAGGAATTCCACTCCCCATGCTGAAACCAAGTCTCACCCCCACTAAAGAGAGACCCATGTGTGGGAATTGTAACTAATGGGATGGGCATGGGAATGTTAGGTATACTAGTCGATGGAAAAGAGGAAAGGACTAGTATCCCCTAAATAAAGGGACCTATAGAAACAAGCATAGATCATTTAGGTCCAATGGAGCTCAAGGATGGAAAAGTGGACATGACCAGGATGCCTCCAGTCACACTCATGGATGGGATTGAAGGCTCAACCACACTGGATGAAACACTAGCGACCAATATGGTGTGAGGATCGTTGAACAAATAAAAAGGTTCACTAAAAATTTACCTTACTTGGATAAGGATGGGAGCATCATGATTAGTCAAAGGTTTAAATTTGAGTGGAGGAATTTTATCGACCACTTCCACTTCAACAAGACCACTATCCTCAAACCAAATATGAGACTCTTCGAATTCTATATCACCTATCTCACACCACTTGAAAGGTGTTTGTACCTCTGTTATGGGATTGATTCCTTGTAATTGATAGGATCAACATGTTGATTCATCCACTGTGAAAATAATATGTGAAAATCAAAACACAACTCAAAATATGTCCGACGTATACTAGGAACCAAACAAAACACCCATAACAAATCAAGGACAATCAATAGGTAAATAAATTTCTCAGGGGGCCTTCTGAAAAACAACCCTCTAGGGGAGATGAAATACCCACAAGATTAGATATCAAAGGTACGAGGAGCAGTTATGATGAACTACGTTGGAAAAGTCGTTTTGGGATACAATTTTGATAAAAATACTAAGTATAGAAGAAGTTCATAGAATAGGTGTGTAGAAGAAGAAGGATGATTGGATAGTGTGTAGTTGAGGCACATCCAGAAGTACAACACATAGTAAGAGGAATAAAGAAGAAAGAGAAATAATGTAGAGATAATAATAAAGAAGAGAATAAAGTTGGATAAGGAAGAGAAAGAAAAGGAAGGAGGATAACTCGACATTCTAAATATGGAAGGATGCACAAAAGAAAGAAGAACAACAGTTAGAGTGAAAAAGAAACATGCAGATGAAAGAATAGGTGAAAGAACCCGAACAACTAGTTAACTGGAGTATCCATACATTGTAATAGGGTTTAGGGAGGAACCAACTAGGGTTTTAAGCCCTAGATTGTATGTATAAATATGTAATTTGGGAGAATAGGGGTTCTTCATGGTTTTGGTTCTCTTCTAGTGATCATGATGGCTCTGTTCTTTCCATCAAAGATTTGAGAGAGACAAAGATTTGCACTACAGTATGACTAGGCCAGGAGGAGAGAAATATAATAATGATGTATCTTTGTAAGCATAGTGTGAAATCCTAAAGAAATTACCAAACACATAATAAAGAAGCCAATCATTGTGTACGTAGCCCATAGTTGGGTGAACCACGTTAACTCTTGTGTCATATGTCTTTTATATGATTTTTCATGGATTATGTCTCGATGCTATAAGATTCTATTTTTTATGCCTAGTCATTGCACAATGATCATGACTATTACAATAATCGGTTACATGGTAATATGGAATATACTGGTTATATAAATCTGAAATCACTAATTAGCTAATAAAGAACAAAGACAGTGAAACATGCAAAGAAACAATAAGAAAGAATGAATGAATTAGTCACTTCCTAATCCCTCACTACTGAACGATAGTTTTCTCGACGAGAGAAAAAAATCCCATGAATGAGTGACAATAAATGGATGCAAAGTGATATGTGTAGAAAACTGTAAGAAATTTTCTTTGGTGAATTTCCAATTATTTTGATTGAGTGGCTAGAAATATTAGTGGAGAATATGGAAGGTACAAAACTGCAGTGTTGAGGAATTGGACTCTTGAGTTTGTAAGAGAGACTAATTTTGTAAGTAACCCAACTACTCGCATAGTTGATTTTTGGTTGGATAACATAATAGGAGGTTACATTAAAGAGTTTTTTTTAGATTGTACCCAATCATGCAATGTTGCAGAAAAGGGACTTTTTCAAAGTTCCATGTTGAAGGTTCATGAAATAATTAGGTAAGTGGATAAATATCATGTTGTGTGACAAGTGTGTGATGAGAATGGAATCTGACTGCTAAGGGGCTTTGGGCACATAGGGGAACCGAGGGATTACAAGAGGATAATATGAGGAAAAGAGAGGAATCAATGAGGAAGGAAGGGAGGGATTGAGGATGCAAGAAGAGGGTATACCAGAGGAATAAGATGAGTTTGAATTATTACATGGAGGAAGGAGTTACAAGAGGCAAAAGATTGGGGTTGGGAAAGGAGAGTCACACAATGAGCTAGAGGAGAGAGAAATTTGTGCAATAATCCAAATCATGAAAATACTACATATAGGAGGAGAAGTAAAGGATTTTCAGTCCATTCCAGTGATAGAATATCCATTTAATCCTACTCAGACTGGGTCCTATGATGAATCCATGACCCCATGTGTGTCACCACACTCAAAGATAAAAAATGAAGACATATTAGTAGCAAGGGAGGACATATTAGTAGCAGTTAGAGCAGTGGAAGTAGTGCATAGGGTTAGATTCAACTGATATATCTAAGAGGAGGGACTAAAGAAAGAAACATGACAGGGGTAGAGAACACCCTTAGACTTCCTAAGTTGTAGGGAGTGGGGTCAGAGGACCCATAACAACATCTCTTTGTCTGCAAGACAATTTGGGCCACTAAGAAAGTCTAGGATGAGGCTGTGAATATTGCACAATTGGAAACACCATTTCAATCCCATGCATTAGTCTGGTACATGAAGATGAAAATTACCATACCTACAAGGCAGGCCAGGACACTAGCAGAGATAAAAAAAGTATTGCTAAAAGAGTTCAAGAAGCCAAAGTCAGAATCACAACACATTATAGAACTGAAGGAGATTAAACAGGTTCAAACAGAGTTGGTATGGGACTTCGATCAAAGGTTCAAGGACCTAATGGGAAGGCTTAATTTTTATATCTCAGATCAAAAACATCAACAATTGTTTATTGCAGGACTTCTACAACACATTCGTAGGTCATTTACCCAACAGAAGGTTGCATCATAGCATGAGGCGCTATAAATTGTAATGAAATTGGAATCATCCCCTGTAGGAGATAGTGGAGGTATGGTGCAAGTTCATATGCAGTTGGTTGCATTGACAATTCAAATGGAAGAACTTACAAAATGAAAGGAGAAATGGAAGCAAGTCTGGTGTACCAAGTGTAGGACTGAAGGCCATCACAAGGATGAATTCCCAACATTCACGCAATATCTAGAAAATGGAGCATCGAATGCATTACCAGGAAATGGATATTGTGAGATATGTAAGAAATGGGGACATCATCCAACTAAATTTCCATTACTACAAAAGTATCATAGTACACCAAGGAACTTGTTTTGCAATTTTTTCAATTCAGTTGAACATGAAGAGAGGGATTTCCACTCATTTGATTTGATGAAGGAGTGCACTTTAGATATGTACAAGATCCAGGAGGATAATTCCATAACAGAAAGGGTGGTCAAAAATATAATAATCAAAGAGGATTTAATAAAAGGAACAAAGGAAACTTTGGCAGAGGGAATTTTGGTAGAGGAGGAAGATGACCGATTATATGTTACAATTGTAATCAACCAGGACACTTGGCCTGCGACTGCTCGAATCTATGCACAAAGTGCACAAATTGTAGAGAATTGGATCATGCAATAGAATATTCTCCTCAACTAGTTGTGAAATGGAAGGAAAGAGGAAACCAGAACCAAAATCCAAACCAAAATGTCTAGAAAATATTAGCCAAAAGAAACAAGGACAGACCTATAATAGTAGTTTTTACATGTGGAGGAGCGACGACAGGGGCTGATATGACAAATTGAGGAGATTATACGGAGCAGTGGGTAAGGAATTCAATAGGTCCTATGCCAACGAATGATCCTCAAAAATAAAAAAGAGACATATCATAGGGAAATAAAATACGTACTTGTTGACGGGAAAAATTGTCCATCCGTCAACTGGGAGAGTGGAACCGGTCTGGGGTTGTCTAATAACCCAAGCCGTTTGGTATGGACCACCCTGACGAGTTTAACGGATCCGTTGGCCACTCTGAGGTCTCCTAAGGAAGCCAAAGAGGAAGTTTGATCTGAGCTAAGTGATCTAACTGAACTAAAAACTACTAACTATTATATATACAAAAGACTAATAAATCAAATCAAATACCTAATTACTAATTTAATTACAATTTATTCACAAATGTGCATTATCTACAATCTACAGATTTGAATGAA
>JASDQU010752979.1:31506-42346 GCA_032191745.1 Picea mariana | reverse complement strand
ATATAATATTCACATTTCAAAACCTTTACAAGGGGAATTTCAAATATAAGTCTAAATATTTTCTAGAACTCGCTATAATATAGGGAATTCCTATTTTTTAAGGAAATCTCTATATTATAGGGAGGCCTAGAAAACAAAATTTGAATTAAAATGACTAAATAAATCAATAAGTAAAAATAAAGTTAATTAAAATAAAATATGATTATATACATGATTTAAAAATAAAAATAAAAATAAAATAAATAGATAGAAATATTTACAAAACAAAACATACACTAAAAATAAATTAATTAATTAAAGTAAAAATAAAAATAAAAAATCAATAAAAATAAAGAAAATAAATATACATAATTGGAATCGAATATTTAAAAAAAATATTGACAAACTAAATAAAAATATAGTAAAATGATACAATATGAATAAAAAATAAGGGAAAACTAGATATGTATAGGCACGTTGAATTCCCATACCTCCTAGATTCCACTATTTAGGCTTACTTAGGATGTCAATGTGGTAGCTAGCGTGTCCTGAGGAGTACAGGTGACTAGAGAGGTTCCCACTTGAGCGAGGAGTAAGGATGGAATGATTATCAATGATGATGGATCGTTGATGACGAGGAGATACTATACTGCAAGGGGTCATCGACGATAGAGGATCATTGACGATGAGGAAGAGCAGAAGGATCGTTGGCGACGATGGATTGCTGACGACGAGGGAGGATGAGTGTAAAATTGAGGATGGGTGCACATATCATGCGAGTGATAGGTTGTGATAGTGCCAAGTGTTTGAGGATGAAATGTGGTGGCTAAGAAAGGTTGGTTTTGGTTAATTGACGACTATCTATGAGTTGTCGAGGGGACAGGGATTGTCGATCTGTTGATTCTTACAGATGTTGGATATATCATCGTCGGGAATGGATTTGGGGTGGTCGAAGGCCATGCGTGAATATATCTCTGACAATGAAAGAGGACAGGTGGCATCATCATTGGAGAATGGAATTGGGAGAGTCCAAGTGCTAGGGAGAGGGGAGCTCTGATGACGAGAAGGCTTGACAACGTCATTGTCAAGGAATGCGGTCGAAATACTGGGAGGAGATGAAGCAGGTAGATCTAGATGAATACAAGGATATGCAATGGGTGGTACATCAACAACATGTAGGATGACACAAGTGATAGGGAACCACATGGATGCCACATGGTAGTGAGGTGGAAAGGTGAGTGAAGACATAGAAAACTTGGGGAAGCCTTAAATGTTTATCCGAAAATCGGATTCAAACATGGTTACAGTCATTGGCAAGATACTAAATAGAAGAATCCAAGTAAGGGGTTTAATTATATATAATAATAGAATAAAATATATGGAAATATCAATAAATAAAGGGAAGGATAAAATGGGAAGAAGATCAAAGGATTCCCTCACATGCTTCTCAAGGCTAGAGAAATCATGAAAAATGATATCATGATAACCTATTCTTGCAACCACATAAAGTGATGAAATCAATTATGCAATTAATATGACATTTACCAACACATGAGAAACATAATATGTCTTTTCCTTTAAGAAAGTTTATGAACGAGTACTAAGAGTGAAGAAAATAAGGAGGATAGGTTTTTTGAAGGCAATCATATATGATCAAAAGAGAAAATTGACCACTATCAAAGATAATCATCAACTAAGATCAAACCCCTAAACTCCCTCAATATAGGCAAAGAAATAACATAGACTCCAATAGGAGAGGATTAGGCAATATGATCAAAATTTTAGTAGGGGACCCTTTTCCTTTCACTTGTAAAAGAAAAAGTGAAAAAGGGGGGTTTGTTGTGGCACAACAAATGGCAACACAATAGAAGAACCAATTATCTTTGTCAATGGAATTCTAGGGTCTATACTTCAGATATGATTTTTAAATATAAGTTCAACAAACTGTAGACAAGTTTCCAATAATGATGGGTACCACAATGATTCCAAAATTCTAAAAGATATAACCCAATTTTTATAGTACTTGGAATCTAACACACCCTTTTTAAAGACCCAATTAATGAGATAAATTATTTTATTAGATGCACACTTCAGATTGGTTTTAGTTCAACCTCGGTTTTTCCCTTTTAAAATAAGCAAACATCTACCTAAGTGTGTTCCTCATCTCTTTTCTCCCATCATTGCTTCGCTGCTAGAGAGCATCCACAGCCCTGATGAGGTTGCCTCAGTACCATACAAGCATAGCTCTGCTACCAACAAGCGTCCATAGCCCCGACGAGTTTACTTGTACTTTCCACACTATTGATAGTTCTTTCAAATTCCTTTTTTATTTCAGAAAATGCTCACCCTTTTAAATTTAGATATAGATATGCATATGCACATAGGGTGAATGAAGCGGGGTGATATGAGATTTTGTTTGATTTGATGAGTATATGTCATGCATTTTATTTTAACCCACAGGTTTCCCAAAAAACTAACATAATATTGGCCATTTTTATCAATGTGAAGTGGATGGAGCTCAAAGAAAAGAGTGGATAGACACTTTCCTATAGTTATGGATTATCATGATACGCACAATAGGAACATGAATTCCACCATAATTATCAGTGCATACCTATAGATCAGAACTTCATGAATGTTCACTTAGATAGAGCATCCCATGGATCTTATGACTTGTAAAAAATCTTTAGTATGCGACCATAATTGACCAACCCCTCACCAAAATTCAAAGAGCAGTCTCCAAGGAAGGCTAAGAGTCAATTCAACTCAGGGGAAATACCAACGGTCAAATCAGAAGATGGAATTAATATGTACAAGAAGAAAGAAGGACTAAAATCAGAAATCAAATTCATGAAAAAGAAAATTAAACTAAGGGATTTAAAAATAATTTGTTAGTCATAAAAAAAAAACGTTGGCTGAAAAATAAGAAGAAAACCTACAAGCAAGAAATAAATTTGTGATGCAGGAGCATCGCCAACAACAAGCAAGTGCAGAGGCAGAAGACAACTGGGACAAGCCCCAGCGCATTTCAACATGTTGCAAAAGTGTTTTGAGATGTTTTGAAATAAATGTGCGGATGTTAATGTAATAGTTAAGAGGAAGAACAATTAGATATTGTAAACATATCTTGAGCGATCCGATCTCATCTGTAGTAGGTGAAGGCATTAATACATAATTAATGTGAGTAGGTAGATTTAAATGCAGATTAGACAGTTTATAGCATAGGAGGGAAAACTGACTATAGACACCCTCATCTTGTATCATTGTAGCATTAGCATGATCAATCCAGCATAGAGAACAGAGAGGAGAAGAAGCAGAGAACTGTATTTGAAAACACCCATGTACAAAAGTCCTGAATTAATACATGAAGCTTTGATTCAGACTTATGGTGTTGTGATATTCTCTGTGTATGTATGTTGAATGCTATGCTTATAGCTATTTTACTCTTTCCGTTATGCATTTGTTGTTACACTATGTCTGAATGATTTCTTGTTGAATGTTTGAAATCTTAGAGACGGAGTAAGGGATGAGTTTCAATTGTCTCTCTATCTGAGCAAAACAATTCTTGCAAGGACTGCAGTGGAGTTTGTCCGCAAGGAGTGCGTTGACAAGGGTTCAGAGTTTTTATCTCTGAAATCTTAGGAGGGATAACATTGTTCTCATTCTCGCGGAAGTGCAAGTTAAGCAGAGGAGCCGTGCAAGGTGTGCACAGGCCAAGTGAAGTCTTAGAGTTACAATCTGAGTGAAATTGTTGAAGGGCTGATGTTGCAAGGAGTGCACAGAGTCGAAGAGGTTCAAATACTAGAGTGTATTTGAAGAAGTGCCGCAAGGAGTGCACGCATGAGTTATCCCCAGAGTACTTGAGGATTTCAAGCAAGCTCAGGAGGGATAGAGTCTTTGAAGTTGTCAAAGAAAGGCTCAAGAGGGCTAGTGCCTTGAAGTGTTGGAAGGAGACATAGTAAATTTGTTTTGTAGGTGGACAAGTTCCATGAAGGAATACCTTGTTCATTTCATAGGAGTTGTCAAGGAGAAATTGGACGGTCAGAATTCTCCATGGAGAATTCGTGAATTTCCGACAGCCGTCAAATCTTGCAAAGGAGCAGGGAAGTTACGACAAGTATTCTTCAAGTGCAAGCTCAGGAGAAATTGGACCATAGGATCCAAGTAGACAAGGGTCGTTGGATCACTCGTGAATTCTCACTTCAGGGATTCGTGAGTTGAAGGACCAAAAAACTTGCATCAAGATTCGTGAAATCGCAAAGTGTGAAGTCCCAACAGAGTGAGAAGTTTCGTTGTGGGGCCAGCATTAATAACGAGTCGAAACTTGGCATTTTGTCATTTTAGAGGATAGGAGGTCAATACTTTTGTCCCGAAAGTCCTGAAGTCATGATTTGCGATAGGGAGTAACAAGGAGTTCGGGATCTCGACACTTCGAGTGTTGGGATACAAAGGAGGTGGCGCTTGGGGAGTGAAGTCATGAAGTGCTGAAGCTAGGCACGAGAGACACCTGGCAGAACCACAAGGTGGGCTCAGGTGATAGACAGGCAGACCCTTGTCACCTAGTGAAAGGAGTCAACACTCCATTTACTTCTCATGTCTCAGGGATTCGTGGAATACGAGCACGGAAGTTTGATTCTAAAACTCGCGAAGCGGCGAGTAGCGAGAGGTGCTAGTGTTAAGCCTAGCCGATGGTCACACGCGTAGGGCGCTGACAAGGGGAGGAGCCATACCCATATTAGCACTTCGGGTATCGTGAACTTGGAAGATGAAGAGTTAAGAGACTTGGAAAGAGAAGTCGCGAACTCCAAAGTTTCGATATCGCGAGAAATACGACCACATTGTTTGGTCAAGGGGAGATTGGAATTTGATGCTTCATGTTTGATTGCATGGGCTCAATTCATAAGGACCTGTGGAGAAGCACCATTTTATGTGCATGGGATTCCCCGAAGAGGAATCGAAGAGTCAATCCGACTCAAGGGAAGGAATTAGAACGATCTTGTAGCGGACCTTGACCCGAGGGTCAATAGAGGGTTGGGGGTCTACATCAATTTGTTGTAGAAACAAAGAGAGTATTTTCAATGAAAACTCCAAAATAATCCAGGGGAAATAATCATTCAATAAATGGTAACCGTTCGATATCAAGCCCAACAAAAAAACTCCCAAAGTTTCTGATATGAAAAGAAAAACAAAGAAAATTACAAGAATTAATGATATAGTGTAAAATATTTGTGACACAATTCTCCAATCCAATTTATTTCATTAAAGGAAACAAAACAATCTCATGGGAAACTAGCAAAATGGGTTAGTGTATAAATTTCCCAAATCCAATTTCATGTGATATTCCATAACCCAAATGCTCTTAGGATTTCTTGACATAAGCAATTCTTTCGCAATTTTAAAAACATTGATTTTTACAATGACAAAAATTACATTTCATATTTCTAACTCAAGTGTCATTTTCTTTTTTCTATGCAAGATCATAAATAACCCCATAGATCCCAATAATTCAATTTACTAAAGAAAAGAGGAAAATAATAGTTATGGAGGTCATCAAAATAGTCATTAAAATGGCTCCAAACAACAACTAGATTAGAAAAGAATATGAGAGTAAATGAATGAGAATATATTTTTGATCAGTTATTGAGTTAGCGACAAAAATGTTGCAAAGGAATATGATTAACCAAGTTTAGATGAACACTTCCCTAATTTTCTTTCATTTCAATAGGAAATATTCTAATTTGATGGTTGCACAAACCATTTTCTTGACCTGCATACAAAAAATAATGTTGTGATCAGATTTCAAATAGATCGAGAAGAAGTCCTCTCAAATGACTGACTTATTAAAATGAAATTAATAATAATAATAATAAAGTAAGGACCAAACAAAAAACTAATTTTAGGAAAAACATACTAAGCTAAAATAAACTTAAACTAAGTTGGTTTTCATGAAAATTTGTGTGAATACCAATGTAGTTATCTAGTATTAATTAGCTTCCCATTTAATCAAATATCATAGCCTTCTCCTTGAGATATCAAGAGTATGTGTTAGAAAAACAGGATTGTGGAGCAATAAAATAAAACAAATGCGGAAATAAAACACAAAATATACACAATACAATAGAGACACACATATATACGTGGTTCACCCAGTGTGGGCTACCTACACCAGAGAAATTTCTAGGTTCTTCCTTTATTATTATCCATCAAATGAAGGGATACAACCTACAACACACCTGTTGTAACTTCATCTTTTTTCTCTCAGATTATCCTCTCTTAGAATATAATATTGCCAAAACTGATGCATATTCACAATACATTTCCCTCATAAAAGAGGGTTTCCTTCTATGGAAAAAAGAACCAACATAACTTCTATTGTCATATTTGTGACCTTATAATGAACAATCCATATTTACAATGAAATTACAATATACATTTACAAGGAAAATTTTCCTTCGGGGACTTTGCCCACAAAGCCCCTTCGAGGGCCTGCTTTCCCTCAGACCCCGCAGGGGGGGGAAATCCCCCTCTCCAAATCCCCCATGATGAGGAGTGTACAGTCTTCCAAGGTGTAAAGTATTCATGGGGTATGAGCACGGCTGGAAAGCAAAGACCTCTGAACCAAGAAGATAATCAGGCTCAACAACTAACAATCTCCCACTTGGATACTGATCTTAACAACTCAACCGCTTCTGTATTTGCTGGAACATGATCCTTCTTGGAACTAGAAAATTTCTCATATTCACCTTCTTGCTTGAATACCAACTGAAACTGAGAAGGAACTCAGTTTCTCCCTGGTTACTCCCTTTGTTAACATGTCTGCAGGATTCTGGCTAGTGTTTATCTTTTCCAACTTCAAATTTCCATCTTCCAGGATAGATCATATGAAATGATGCCTGAGTTGTATAGTATTAGTATTCAAATGGAATGATGAGTTATTTTCAATATGAATGACACTCTCACCGTCATGGTAAAACCTTCTATTCTCCTGTGTTTCCCAATTCCTCCATAAACCTGTGTAACCAAATCATTTCTTTACTAGCCTCTATAGCAACAACATACTCTGCTTTTGTTGTTGAAAGTGCAACAACCTTTTGCAGTTTCAAAATCCAAGTTAATATTGTTCCACCTATAGTAAAAACATTCCCTGTGGTTCTCCTCCTTTTATCTTTATCACTTGCCATATATGAATCAACATATCCCTGTAGAACAATGTTTGAACCTCCAAAACATAATGCATGCATAGCAGTACCTTTCAAATACCTGAGACTCCACTTTACTTCCTCGCAATGTTCTTTACTGGGATTGTTCATATACCTACTCACAAATCCCACTACATCTACAATATCTAGTCCTATGCAAACCATTGCATACATCAAGCTGCCAACTATCACTGAATAAGGGACCCTGGACATGTATTTTATCTCCTCTTATGTCTTAGGAAAAATTTCCTTAGTTAATTTGAAATGGCTGGCCAAAGGTGTACTAACTGGTTTTTCATTCTGCATTCTAAATCTCTCCAACACCTTATTTATGTACTCACCCTGAGACAATGTCAATTTGCGATGTTTCATGTCTCTTGTTATTCTCATACCAAGGATTTTCTTTGCAGCACAAAAATCCTTCATCCTAAATAAATTAGCTAATTTCTTCTTGAGCACATTTATATCCTACATATTAGAGCCTCCAACAAGCATGTCATCTACATACAATAGAAAGATAATATAGCTTCCATTTTCTATCCTTTTAAAATAAATACAATGATTAGAATGGCATCTACTATAACCTTGTTATGTCATAAACCTATCAAACTTCAAATACCATTGCCTTGGAGCTTGCTTTAGGCCACACAATCTCTTCTTCAACCTGCATACCAAATTTTCCTTCCCTTTGACCTCATACCCCTGTGGATGTTCCATATAAATTTATTCCTCCAAACCCCCATGGAGAAAATTTTTTTTTGCATCTAATTGTTCAAGATGTAAATCTTTGACTGCAACAAGACTTAAAATAGTTCTAATTGAATTCATTTAACAACAGGAGAAAATATTTCATCAAAATCTATACCTTTCTTTTGTGCAAACCCATTTACAACAAATCTTATTCCTTCAACTTGTAAACCCATTTATTCTTTAATGCTCTTTCTCCTATAGGAAACTAAACCAAAACCCAATTCTAGTTATTTACCAGGGAATCCATTTCCTCTTTCATTCCTTGCTCCCACTTCTTTTTAGTGTCTACCCGCATTGTCTCTTCATAACATTCTGGTTTACCATAATCAGTCAACAATAAATAATGCAATGAAGAAGAGTATTGTTCAGGGGGTCTACTTAAGCTGATATATCTTCTAACAACACTTGTAGGAGTTTGAGCTACCTTTTTTTGTACATTTTGATTTTCTGGTACCTTTGGAATTTCGTTTTCAGTGCTCTCATGAAGCACTTTGTATTTTGGTTTTTCTTTTTCTTGTATCTTTCCCTGCAACTAATCTTTGCACATGACCTTCTCATTGAATATGAAATCTCTACTCCTAATTATTTTGTGATTTTCATAATCCCATAATTGATAACCAAAATTATTAACACTATATCCAATAAAGGTACACTTCTTGGATTTTTCCTCAAGCTTTTTTCTATTTTCTTTATCAATATGGACAAATTCTTCACAACTGAAAGTATTTAAAAAATAATAGTTTAGCTTTTTACCTGTCCATTCCTCCTCTGGAATTATACCATCCAACGATATTGAAGGTTTTATGTTTACTAAGTAAACAATAGTATCTACAACATCTTCTTAGAACTGTAAGGGAAAACTAGCATGCAATCTCATACTCCTTGCACGCTCCATGATTGTCCTGTTCATCCTTTCTGACACACCATTTCCTTGAGGTATTCCTGGAACTGTCTTCTCTCTACAAATCCCATGGTATGAACAATAATCATAAAACTCCTTGCTCCAATATTCACCTCCATTGTTTGATCTGAGACACTTCAACATTTTTCCTATCTCAATTTTTTCCCCATCTCATTCTCATTGTTTGATCTTAGACAAGGTCTAACCTTTCATTGTTCTTTTTCTTTTTGAATCTTGGAAATATGACTCTCTTCTATTTTCCATAAACACAATGCTCACAAAATTCCAAATCAATTTTTTTAAGACCTGGAAACAAATTTATTTTGTGAAGTATTTGCATCCCCTTCTCACTCATGTGTGCAAGACTATGATTCCACAGTGTTTTATCCACTCTTGTATAAGCTAAAGAGATAGAATATTTAGTATTACTAGTACATAAATGTGATGTACCTACCTTCTCTTATTTTTCTATCACCAGTGATCCTTTGGTGACCTTCCACACCTATCTGTAAATATGGATATACAACATTCACTTTCCAACTTCCTTGCTCAAATTAGATTTTTTCTTCGATCTGGAACATGTCTTACCAGTTTTGGCCATTAAATTTCTCAACCCTAAACTTTTCATCTTCATCATCTCTCCGACTCGAAATAGGAACCCTGTTTTCTTGTGAGTTACCTTTCACTCTGATACAAGTCATTTGAAAAATATGACCGCGGAGAAATAAAATAAAACAAATGCGGAAACAAAACACAGAAGATACACAATACAATAGAGACATAGATATATATGATTCACCCAGTATGGGCTACGTTCACCATAGAAATTGGCGGGTCCTTCCTTTATTATTATCCAGCAAATGAAGGGATACAACCTACAACACACCCACTATACCTTCCTCTTCTTTCTCTCACAGTCTCCTCTCTCAAAATACAATATTTGCGAAAATGATGCATACTTGCAATACATTTCCCTCATAAAAGAGGGTTTCCTTCTAGGGAAAAAAACCCTAACATAACTTCTACCATTAGATCCGTGACCTTATAATGAATGGTACATATTTACAATGAAATTACAATATGCATTTACAAGGCAATTTTTCCTTCAGGGGATTCACCCCTAAACCCCATCGGGGGGCCTCTTTACCCCATACCCCCCCATCCAGGGGGATCTCCCCCTCAGACTCCACAGGGGGACAAGCCCCACCTGCAACTTCTCTGTGTGGAGGAGTGTATATTCTTTTTGGGTGTAAAATATTCATCGGGTATAAACACGGCTGAAAAAAAAAGACCTCTGAATTAGGAAGATAATTAGGCTCCACAACCAACAGTATGTGCTTTCCCTCAAAATGCATTTTACCAAATGAATTTAGTGTCATGATTGTTTTGAGATTTGGATCTCTAGGCACAATTTCTTGTTCATGAAATCATATTCAATCAATTTTAAGAAAACAAGACCATAATACTTTAATCCTGTCCACATTTTGATGATATCAACCACCAACAAAGATTAGTTTTAAAAATCAAATTGAAAAATTAATGAATTGGTGGTTTTAAGATCGATTATTTAATCAATCATTGGATTGGGGGATAAAAATATGGTTTCCCAAGAAATTTTTGAAAAAAGATATCAACAACGGATTTAAATGACCATGTTGTCCAAAATGTCACAAATGTGTTTCCAGGCAGCCTGAAAGAATACCTCTTGTTGATGTATAAGAGAGGAATCTTGGGTGAAGAAATATACAACGTAAATGGAAGAATCGTACTTAAAAGACCCATTGAACATAGCATAGGACAATGGCAGCCAATGCCTAAAAATTAAAACTACAAGTGATGACAGAAAATAACTGAAGAGAAAATAAGAAATAAGCTAAGCTTATTATACAAAAAGTCTATGCAGAAAATTCATGTTGGCTGAAAGTGCTAAAAATAAAAACTAGATGAGAAAAAAAATATTTGGATAACTCCAAAATCGGGGAAAAATGATCATCTATGGAAATAACACAGA
>JASDQU010752979.1:2330-15999 GCA_032191745.1 Picea mariana | reverse complement strand
GAAAGAGAAATAATGTAGAGATAATAATAAAGAAGAGAATAAAGTTGGAGAAGGAAGAGAAAGAAAAGGAAGGAGGATAACTCGACATTCTAAATATGGAAGGATGCACAAAAGCAGGAAGAACAACAGTTAGAGTGAAAAAGAAACATGCAGATGAAATAATAGGTGAAAGAACCCGAACAACTAGTTAACTGGAGTATTCATGCATTGTAATAGGGTTTAGGGAGGAACCAACTAGGGTTTTAAGCCCTAGATTGTATGTATAAATATGTAATGGGTTGGGAGAATGGGGGTTCCTCATGGTTTTGGTTCTCTTCTAGTGATCATGATGGCTCTATTCTCTCCATCAAAGATTTGAGAGATAGAGATTTGCACTACAGTATGACTAGGCTAGGAGGAGAGAAATATAATAATGATGTATCTTTGTAAGCGCAGTGTGAAATCCTAAAGAAATTACCAAACACATAATAAATAAGCCAATCATTGTGGACGTAGTGCATAGTTGGGTGAACCACGTTAACTCTTGTGTCAAATGTATTTTATATGATTTTTCATGGATTATGTCTCGATGCTATAAGATTAGACTTGTTATGCCTAGTCATTGCACAATGATCATGACTATTACAGTAATCGGTTATGTGGTAATATGGAAGATACTGGTAATATAAATATGAAATCACTAAGTAGATAATAAAGAACAAAGACATAGAAACGTGCAAAGAAACAATAAGAAAGAATGAATGAATTAGTCACTTCCTAATCCCTCACTATTGAACAACAGTTTTCTCGACGAGAGAAAAAAATCCCTTGAATGAATGACAATAAATGGATGCAAAGTGATATGTGTACAAAACTGTATGAAATTTTCTTTGGTGAATTTCCAATTATTTTGATTGAGTGGCTAGAAATATTAGTGGAGAATATGGAAGGTACAAAACTGCAGTGTTGAGGAATTGGACTCTTGAGTTCGTGAGAGAGACGAATTTTGTAAGTAACCCAACTACTCGTGTAGTTGATTTTTGGTTGGATAACATACTAGGAGGTCACATTAAAGAGTTTTTTTTAGATTGTACCCAATCATGCAATGTTGCAGAAAAGGGACTTTTTCAAAGGTTCATGTTGAAGGTTCATGAAATAATTAGGTAAGTAGATAAATATCATGTTGTGTGACAAGTGTGTGATGAGAATGGAATCTGACTACTAAGGGGCTTTGGGCACATAGTGGAACCGAGAGATTACAAGAGGATAATATGAGGACAAGAGAGGAAGCAATGAGGAAGGAAGGGAGGGATTGAGGATGAAAGAAGAGGGTATACCAGAGGAATAAGATGAGTTTAAATTATTACATGGAGGAAGGAGTTACAAGAGGCAAAAGACTGGGGCTGGGAAAGGAGAGTCACGCAATGAGCCAGAGGAGAGATAAATTTGTGCAATAATCCAAATAATGGAAATACTACATATATGAGAAGAAGTAAAGAATTTTCATTCCATTCCAGTGATATAAGTTCCATTTAATCCTACTCAGACTAGGTCATATGCTGAATCCATGACCCCATGTGTGTCACCACACTCAAAGATAAAAAATGAAGACATATTAGTAGCAAGGGAGGACATATTAGTAGCAGTGAGAGCAGTGGTAGTAGTGCATAGGGTTAGATTCAACTGACATATCGAAGAGGAGGGACTAAACAAAGAAACATGACAGGGGTAGAGAACACCCTTAGACTTCCTAAGTTGTAGGGAGTGGGTTCAGAGGACCCATAACAACATCTCCTTGTCTGCAAGAAAATTTGGGCCACTAAGAACGTCTAGGATGAGGATGTGAATATTGCACAATTGGAAACACCATTTCAAGACCATGCATTAGTATAGTACATGAAGATGAAAAGTACCATACCTACAAGGCAGGCCAGGACACTAGTAGAGATAAAACAAGCATTGCTAAAAGAGTTCAAGAAGCCAAAGTCAGAATCACAACACATTATAGAACTGAAGGAGATTAAACAGGTTCAAATAGAGTTGGTATGGGACTTCGATCAAAGGTTCAAGGACCTAATGAGAAGGCTTAATTTTTATATCTCGGATCAAAAACATCAACAATCGTTTATTTCATGACTTCTACCACACATTCGTAGGTCATTTACCCAATAGAAGGTTGCATCATAGCCTGAGGTGGTATAAATTGTAATGAAATTGGAATCATCCCTTGTAGTACATAGTGGAGGTATGGCGCAAGTTCAGATGCAGTTGGTTGCATTGACAATTCAAATGGAACAACTTACAAAATGAAAGGAGAAACAAAAGCAAGTCTGGTGTACCAAGTGTAGGACTGAGGGCCATCACAAGGATGAATTCCCAACATTCACGCAATATCTAGAAACTGGAGTGCTGAATACGTTACCAGGAGAGGGATATTGTGAGATATGTAAGAAATGGGGACATCATACAACTGAATTTCCATTACTACAAAAGTATCATAGTACACCAAGGAACTTGTTTTGCAATTTTTTCAATTCGGTTGGACATGAAGAGAGGGATTTCCACTCATTTGATTTGATGAAGGATTGCACTTTAGATATCTACAAGATCCAGGAGGATAATTCCATAGAAGAAAGGGGTGGTCAAAAATATAATAATCAAAGAGGATTTAATACAAGGAACAAAGGAAACTTTGCCAGAGGAAGTTTTGGTAGAGGAGGAAGATGACCGATTATATGTTACAATTGTAATCAACCAGGATACTTGGCCTGCGACTGCTTGAATCTATGCACAAAGTGCACAAATTGTAGAGAATTGGATCATGCAATAGAATATTCTCCTCAACTAGTTGTGAAATGGAAGGAAAGAGGAAACCAGAACCAAAATCAAAACCAAAATGTCCAGAAAATATTATCCAAAAGAAACAAGGACAAACATATAATAGTAGTTTTTACATGTGGAGGAGCGAGGACAGGGTCTGATATGACGAATTGAGGAGATTATACAGAGTAGTGGGTAAGGAATTCAGTAGGTCCTATGCCAACGACTGATCCTCAAAAAGAAAAAAGAGACATATCATTGGGAAATAAAATACGTACTTTGATAAAATTGGGGAGCATCAAAATCATTTGCACCTCATGTAGGAGATCGCGCTATGCTAGAGAAAATAACTAGAAAGGTGAGAATGCTAACAAAATTCTTGAGGATTTGTGTAGATATAATGAAATATGAAATTGTTTTGGGTAAACCCTATGACACGATTTATCACTATGCATTAGCAAGGGAAAATCCCATCACACAAAGGGTGGTGAACCAGGTACTGTACAAGAAGAGGACCAATAGACAATTCCGATTCAATGTGCAAATTGGGGTGTATGTTGTGGATAATGTTATCTTGGACTTGGGTTATAGTGTGATTTTTTTACCCAAGCAGACATGAGAGATAATGGGAAAACTGAAGATAGTATGGTCTCTTGTTCAATTAAGGCTCGCAAATTCAAAAAAAATAGTACCAATTGGTTGTTTGACAGGAGTGCATGTGAGCATATATGGGGTGTGTAATGTGGAATATTTTTAGGTTATTGAGATTATGGATGACAGTCAACCATATCCAACACTAATGGTATTAGAATGGGATTTTATAACCAGTTGATCATTAACTTGAAGAGGAGGGAGATAATATTTGAAGTTGGATATTTGAAAGTTATTGCACCCTTGGACCCATCAAAAGAGAAGAGATACATATATCCAACTAGAGGAAATGACATTGACAACTTATATAACATGCCTATATGGATGGATGATTATGTAAACATTATTGCAGATGGTATGCTAAGTTGGAAAAGTATTAGTTCATGTGCATCATATTCTGAAGAAGGTCTAGAGCATTGGTAGAAGATAATACATGAAGTCTCAACTAGACGATGTGCACGCATAACCCAATCCTTGTGCTATATTTGAATAGAATTATGTGATCCACCCACTTATGATGGATTAACGGATATACGTTCGTATGTAAAGGAATTTGAATTGTAGGTACCTAAAAATAAAAGGTTGTTAGCAGTAGATGTTGTCCTAAAAGTGACTCCAAAAAGATGGTGGGTTGCACACAAGGAAGGCACGATAGACTAGCCACAATGAAGAAAAATAATGCAAGTAAGTTTTGGTAATGAGGGAGAAAATATTGCACAAAAGTATACATGAGAGAGTGATCTCGTAGGTCAAGTGGTTAAGTTGAGTACTCTATGGAGTTCAATACTAGAGACAAAATGGATGCACAAATTTATACACACACTAGACACAATTCTAAAGAACTGGTATTTGGAATTGGAAATTCATAGAGAGACAACAATATGGGAAGAGTTGGCTCTTAGGTTAAAAGTCATGTTTACATTTGAACATGAATATCCATCAATAGATGCAATGCTACAGGCTATTTGAATTGAGATATTCTTGTAAGAGGGGACGATGGAGGTGGTAGTAGTGTGCAGTGCACATAGAGTTAATATGATTGTCCATGATTTATTGGAGTGCTACAATGTGCCTAAGGAAGAGCACAATGAGGACGATCCTAGAAACGTACAAGTATCTAAAATAGAAGGATAACAAGTAGTAGAAAGGACAAAACTTGAATTCTACACATATAACTAACCAATAAAGACATTGAAGGTAACATTGGGACAACAAAGAATCCAAAGTTTGCAAAGATAGGGGATTACTAGAGTGATGAAACAATCGAGAAGATTGCATACTTGTTGTGCGAATATCAAGACCTATTCCCAAACAAATTTTTGTATATGAAGGGGATAGTAGGGAACTTAGGTGGGATGAAGATTCCACTGAAGCAAGGTGCTAACCTAGTTCGATAACAACCTTACAAGTTAAATACAAAGTAAAAGGAAAAGGTGAAAGTTAAAATTGACAGGATGTTGGATGCAAGAATCATTGAACCCGTGGAGGGATTGGAGTGGATCAATCCAATGGTAGTGCAAGACAATAAGATATGAGGACTCAATATCTACATGGATTTGAGAAAGTTTAATGATGCATGTTTACATGACTCGTTTCCAACACCATTGATAGATGAAGTAGATAACTTAGGGGGATAAGAAACATATTCTTTCACAGATGGATTCTCAGGGTACCATCAGATAAAAATTATGCAAGAGGATCGACACAAGACTAATTTTGTGATAGAGTTGGAAAGTTATCAGTATACAGTAATGCCCTTTGGAATGAAGCATTCCCCTACAGTGTTTTCCTGAGTAGTGGTTGCAGTGTTCAAAGAATTTATTCATAAGTTCCTTAAAGTGTACTTGGATGATTGGGTTGTGTTAAATCTACCGAAGGATCACATAGAAGGAATAAAAGTTCCAATGGAACGAGGAATATGAGAAGGGTTTAGACACCTTAAATAAAAAACTAGTGATCGCATCAATTCTAAAATTTCCAGATTGGAACAAGGAGTTCCATGTATGTGTAGATGCATCATCCATAGTTTTAGGAGAAATATTATCCCAACTAGGGGAGGGATACATAGATCACCCAATTTATTTTGCAAAGATGAATTTGTCCATATAAGAGAAGAATTATACTACTACGAAACGAGAAGGATTGGCACTGGTTTATGCATTATAGAAGTTTAGACATTATTTACAAGGGTCTCACTATAATATCTACACATACCATTCTACGTTAAAATACTTAGCGAACAAGACAATGTTGGGGGGGGCGGGGAGAACATGAACATGGATATTGTTATTTCAGGAATATGATTTTGAGGTTGTGGTGAAGCCAGGGAAGTTGAATGCAGGACCATACCATCTATCACACATATTAGTATCAAGAGAATATGCATGTAATTTAGATGACATCTTCCCAGATTCAAAACTATTTGTAGTAAACATGATGGGGGATTACTTTTCTGATATTGTGCAGTTCCTAAGTATAGGAATCGCTCCACCAGAGATGACAATTGTGCAAAATAAACAATTGGCAGTCAAAGAAGCATATTATCAGTTGATTGAAGGGAATCTATACAAGTTGGGAGAAGATGGAATATTAATATGTTGTGTGATGGAACATGAAAGACCGATTGTAACATACCCCACCACCCATAGGTCGGGCATGCTACTCCAAAACTCACTTCTAAACTGATTTCAAATTATGATAACAATTAATTAATAAAGAAGAGTTAAAGAAGCATTATAACATCACATGCAATAATTAAGATTCATGCTACAACATAGAATAAATGAATATAATTCTATTCACATCAATAACCAACAAGCATACAAACTATAACATAAAAATCTCAAAGATAATAATTAATACATAGCATAAATAAATATATAAGCAGAGAAACAAATGACAGATATAACTTGTCTTAATAAAAAACATTCACCAACTGGTTGCAAACCAAGGAATTTCCACCCAACAATAGACACTATTGTTCCAAGTCTCAACAACAGGTCATCCCCGAGCCAGGGCTATGAATCCACAAGGATGTTTTGAGGGTTTCACTCAGCTTCCCAAACCAGTCAACACTCAAGCTTGTATAGGTTCCTAAATTCACAAAAATCCAAAGTACACCAACTCTCTTCTCTCCATTATGCACAATAGAATGGACCCCCTTCTCTACCAAGCAATCCCTCAGGTTGTTCACCTCCTTCCAGGGATATAGTGACTTTGGTCAAGAATATACATGTTAGGACTCTTCAGACTCGCAATTGTGAATAAAATTTTGTACATGCCAATTCATCTTAGGCATGCAAACATTAATTCATGTATGGAATACATCAGCAGTCACTACAACCAACCAAGAATGGCTTGTCTCCTAGAAATTCATTTTTTCTTTCCCCCACCAAGATCAAGGATGAATGAGAAATAATGAATGAGTGAAAGTGTGAATGGAGAGAACATAATGAAGAGTGTGAATGGTGAAAAATGAATCAACCCCCAAACATCCCAAAGATGAGTTTATATATTTACTTTAAATTCAAGAACCACATGGTGTTTCCCCAAGAAGCACATGTAACCACTTCTCTCCATTAAAACAATTATGGGTAAATAAAATATGATAAAATGAATTATCCCATTAATCCCCCTCTCGCATGGAATCATTGCCCCATATAACTGTTGTCATTGTCCATCTAGCATCCAACAGTGTATTTTATTATTAATAATGATCAAAACATTACATTTCCTAGGCATGTTGGCCTCCTTAATTGTTTGGGCACTCCAACCTTTCATCAAATAAAAAAAATACATTATTTAATATGGGGACTCAAAATCGGGGCATTTCATTCCCCTCCATGTTATTTTGATACTATCCTTAGTGCATATACAAAACATAAATCAAAATTTCAAAATTTATTCAAAATTCATGGGTACTCTGCCTGCATGGCATATTCATGCTCCCAAGTAGCACCTTCAAGACCATAGCAGATGCACTAAACTTTTACCAGCTCTATAAATCAATTCTGGAGCATTTTGACTTTTGTGTCCAATATGTGCATTCGATGGACCTGAAAGTATCCCTTTGGCTCTACTTGAATCAAATGTGAATCAGTAACATGGTTAGGATCATGTGCATACTTTTTTAGCAAAGAGACATGAAATAAATTATGCACATTCATGGAAGCAGGAAATGCAAGCATGTATGAAACTAGCCCTATTCTGTCCAATATATCAAATCGACCACAAAATCTGGTTGCTATCTTTGTACAACCACCCAATTTCAATGAGCTCTTCTTGGAATTCACTTTTAAAAGAACATGCTCCCCCACTTTAAATTCTGTAGTTGTCCTATTCTTATTTGCATAATTTTTCTGTCTATCTTGAGATGCCTTTAATTTTTTCTTAATTCTAACCATCTGTTCTTCCATATCCTTGAAACATTATGTCCCAAGTACTACTATGTCTACTAGGTTGTCCCAAATCACTAGAGTATTTCATTTTCTATCATACAAATCTTCAAATGGGCTCATCTTCAATGAAATCTTGATACCCATTATTATAGGAAAACTCAACCAAATGCAAGTAATATTCCCACTTAGATGGTTTATCCATCACATACATTCTAATCATGTATTCAATTACTTGGTTGAATCTCTTTGTCTTCCCATCTGACTACCGATCGTATGCTATGATAAAATTCATATTTGTACCGAATCCTTGAAATAATCCCCTCCAAAAATTTGAAGTAAACTTTGTGTCTCTATTTGAAACAATTGCCTTAGGTATCCCATGCAACCTAGAAATTTCCCTCATGGTATTTAATATTTCTTGACTCATAACCAATGATATGTCCATTTATAGTGGGGAATCCACCAATTCCTTATTTGCATACATCTATACATACCACATAATTGTCATTTGGATCAACAATCTTTAAAATAGGTGCACTAGTAAGAAATTCTTTCAACAAATTAAGGTTTTCTTCACACTCAGTTGTCCATTGAAATTTAATTCCCTTCATTTGCAAAGAATTGATGGGATAAGAAATATTATAGAACCCTACTATAAACCTCCTATAGTATTCAACTAATCCCATAATAGATCTAATTTTTGAAACATTCATGGGTGTTGGCCATCCTCTAGTGTCTTCAATATTTTTTGGATCTACTGCTATACCTTGTTCATAAATAATATGCCCCAAATAATGGATTTTTTCTTGGTAAAAATAACACTTAATAATCTTGGAATAAACATGATGTTCCCTCAGCACTTGCAACACCAACATCAAGTGATGTTAATTCTCTTCCTTGGACTTAAAATAAATAAGTATGTCATCCAAGAACACAATGAAAAACTTTTCCAGATAGTTTTGTTGGCATGTTTTACAGGCAACGTATTCTTGTCATTGATGGAAAATACAACAACGATGATGGCTTAAGTATAGGAAGAATGTGCCAGGCGGGCACCAGAAGTATTTTGGGAAGACACAGCAGAGAAAGATCGATAATATCATAAGAGATAGTGCAGAGTATGTGTGTTTGTGATTGATGGCAAAGATCGTGACCAACAACGCAGGGATAATGGCATGGCAATGGCAAGTTCAACAAGTGATCGTTGGATCCCATTCAGAAGCATAAACTCTAGGAATAAAGGAAGAAACTCATGGTAGGAACTCGTGATATGCGAAATCACGAAAAGATCTAGACCGTTGAATCATCAAGACTGTGGACCATTGATCTGACTCCATTTCGGAGTTTCAGATACCGAGAGTTGGAGGTGTCAAGAACACTCACGACAAGAATGACAAAATCATGAAATGTGAAACCATGACTTAATCTGATTCGTTGATCAAAGGGAGATTGTGGACCATTGATCTAACTCCATTTTGGAGTTTCAGATATCGAGAGTTGGAGGAGTCAAGGAAGCAACTCACGGCAAGAACTCGCGATATGCGAAATCATTGAAAGATCTGGACCATCGAACCATCAATATTGTGGACCGTTGATCTAACTCGATTTCAGAGTTTCGACAATTGCAACATGAAGAGTGAAGACTCTTCATCACAGGAGTACCAAAGTTGCGAAATGTGAAATGGTGAAACCTTTGGGGTTCATGACTTTGAGTGTCGAAACACTTCAACACAGAAATGCCGAAATGCCGAAATGTGAAACATCAAAAACTTCGGGGTTCATGACTTGGAGTGTCGAAAAACTTCACCACAGAAATGCCGAAATGCCAAAATGAAAAATGCTGAAATACCTTTTGGTGTAGGTTGTGGTCAGCGTTAGTGGTCATGTGAGAGGTAGGAGCTAGCACCAAGCTAAGCACCTTTTAGGCGATTGTAACATGAAGAGTCGATACTCTTCACCATAGGAATGTTGAAATGCCAAAATGCCGAAATGCAAAATGCATATTCAAAATTGGCCCCTGGTCATAACCTATGGTCACATCGACGAAGGCTCAAGGGAGGAGCTAGCATGAAGCTAATATCCATTTCAGAGATCACGACTTGGAGAGTCAAGATGCCTCACAACAGGGATCATTGAAATGTGAATTGCAAAAGCGCCTTCTAAACAGGCATTTGGTCATTGCCTGAGGCCACATGTGAAAGGAAAGGTGAAAGGTGCCAAAGGCATAAGGCTCAAGAGGTTGATAGTGTAACTGCTAGAAACCACTGATTGTTTCTGCACAGAAAAATCAAAGAGGCCTCACTATGATTGCCAGAGGAGCTGAAGAGTCTCAAGGCATATGCCAGTGGAATGAAGACTGTTTATAGAGGCGATTGACAGATGGAAGAACATTGAAGCCTATAACTTTGATAGAGAGGATGAGCTCGACTATGATAGAGAAGACAAAGAGTCTCGACTACTATACAGGCTAAGGAAGCTCAACATAACACCTAGTGATGATGAATGCATGGGTATAACCGCCAGAAAAGCTGAGGAATTGACATGATGATCAAGAAGAGGACTTGACACAAGGAGAACATGTAGAACAGAGAGAGTGTGTTGATTCTCGAGGGAGTGAAGCGATGGAAATGTGGAGTGGTAGTGAAAATCCCAATGTGGAGAACAATGGCAGGGTGTAGAGCATGCAAAAGTATTCTGAATATAGTATGCACAATGTGCACAGAGACTATAAGAATGGAAATCAAAGAAGATATGAGTGTTGTTGTTAAGAGTGATTCAGGCATGTAGAAGGAGGCAATGTGCAGCAACTGATATACACAGAAGAGGAATGGTGCATTGAATGGACATGGCGCACAGATCATAAAAGGAAGAAGAACAGAAAGCGCAAGGCATGTGTGCAAGATGACAGTAAGGCAAACAGAGTAGGGCAGTGTAGCAGAACAATGATGAGACTGGTAAGCCATTGATGAACATTATATCACTATAATAAGTTTCGGTAGAAAAGATTAATATTTCAGGGTGGTAGGGAGGTGTGAGGGAGGACTATTGTCCTCAGAGGTTCAAGTGGGTGCTTGAACACATGGAGTTGTAGCTTCCATCTAGTTGCAGCCAGATAAACCAGGGTGCAGGGTGGTGCAAGGGAGAACATTGGTTCTCTGATATACAGGTCGGTGCCTGTGTAACTGGAAGTTGGTGCTTCCATCTAGTTGGTGCTAGAACTCTTGGGAATTTGGTGCTTCCATCCAGTTGGTGCTAGAACTCTTAGGAAGTTGGCGCTTCCATCCAGTTGGTGTTGGAACTCTTAGGGAGTTGGTGCTTCCTTCTAGTGGATGCTAGAGAAACTAGGGAGTTGGTGCTTTCCTCTAGTGGGTGATAGAGAAACCAGGGAGTTGGTGCTTCCTTCTAGTGGGTGCTAGAGAAACTAGGGAGTCGGTGCTTCCTTATAATGGGTTCTAGAGAATCTAGAGAGTTGGTGCCTCAGCAAGTAGCAGCTTGCAAAACAGAGGTTCTATCCTCATTATGAGTTGGTTCTCATAAGTATGATAATCTAGAGAATGTAAAGATTACTTATCATATAAAGAAGAAGAGGTTTTTACCCTTTATCGGTTTCCTCAAGAAATATCTATCTTTGTGTATCTCATATGTGTGAATTATGTTGAATGTTCTATTGCTTACTTCGTTGCATTATTGTGATTGTCATTGAGTGCTCTGTAAAGAGCTTAAAATAAGCATAATTTTTTAAGCATGGTAACAACTGATTCACCCCCGCCTCTCAGTTTTCCAACAATTGGTATCAGAGCCGACCCCTTTTATCTAAGGGTAGATCCTAGAGCTTAAACATGTCAAGACATGAAGGAAATTCAACCAATAAGGCCCCTCTTTTCAATGGAACAAACTTCACCTTCTAGAAGGTTAGAATGAGAACATACCTAATGGCCTTAGGCGTTGATGTTTGGGATGTAATAGAGACTGGATACATAAAGCCTGTTGTACTAGCTTCCAAGGATGGTAAGTTAGAATTTAGCTTTAATGCTAAGGGAATGAATGCTATCTTGAATGGACTTGCAGAAGCTGAGTTTGTAAAAGTGATGCATCTTCAAACTACCAAAGAAATGTGAGACAAAATCATTAGCAGTTATGAAGGTAATGAGAAGGTAAAAGATGCTAAGCTTCAAACCTACATAGTACATTTTGAACATATACAGATGAAAGAAGATGAAACCATTGGGAAGTATTTTCTGAGAGTTGAAGAACTAGTAAATGCAATGAAAGCACTTGGTGAAAAAATTGAGGAACCCTCTTTAGTTCAGAAAATTTTGAGATCTCTGCCAGATAGGTTCAACCCAAAGGTCTCAGCTATAGAATAACTTAATGATATAAAGGCTTTGTCTTTTGATCAACTTCTAGGAACTTTGACTGCATATGAAATGAGGATAGTTACAGATAAACTCACCTCTAGAGAAGCATCATTTAAAGCAGATAAGAATGAAGATTATGAGCCTGATGAAATTGAATCAAAACTCATGAGAAGACTAAAGAAAGGATTAGGCAAGTACCAAGGTAAGATGCCCTTCAAATGTTTCAACTGTGGTAAGATAGTTCATTTTTCAAATAAATATCCACACAAGAAACATGATCAGAACTCTGAAGGTTAAAAGAAGTTCAAACCTAAGAGATTTGGCAGAAAGAAAAGTTTATGTGTAAACGATGTTAACTCTTCAAAAGACACAGATAGTGACTCCTCGCGTGAAGATAAGGACAATGACTTCGTGCTTATGGCCCAATATGATTATGATAATAAAATCATAGGAAATGAGGCTAATTAAGAAGAAGTTGTGGTTGATATGGAAGGAGAATTGATCAGTGCATTGGAAGAGATTGATAGACTCAGAATTAAGAACAGAAAGAAAAAAAATTGTTGATACAGTTCGAGAAAGATAGTAAACAGCATGATGAAGACTTTTCCCTGCTAAAAGTGGAATTAGAAGAGGCAAATAAAATCGAGGACATTCTGAAACAATAGTTATCAGAAAAGAAGGCAAGATGTAAAGCTCTGGAAGAAGAAGTAGTGAAAACTAGGAAAGAGTTGGAGAAGTTTCAAGCCTTGTATAATCAAAATCTGTCAAGTATCAAAGCCTCAGAAGGATTAGCCACCATTCTGAATCAATAAAGGAATCCAAAGTTGAAAACAGGGTTGGGTTATGAAGAGGGATCAAGTAGTGGCCATCCAAGCAACAAAGACTTCATCAAGTTTGTCAAATCTACAACCAATGATGACAACAAACCTACAAAAACAAAGGAAGATAATCAACTGCCTAGGAGGAGTAAAGAAAAAGGTGTCAGAACTGAATCTATAGAATAAGGAAATAATACACTCGCTGCTCAAGGAAATCATCAGCATGGAAGAAATCGATTTGCTCAAAGAAGACAACCATTTTCCAGGTACAATTTTTTTTTCTATGGCTATTGTTTCTACTGTTCTAACTTTGGTCACAAAGCTGTAAATTGTTCCTTAAGACTTAGACATGAACAATTAAGATTTCCAAGGAATATATATCTGCCACAACAAAGAATGATACAGCCAAGTAACAAATCATCCCATATTGCAAATTGACAAATTAAGTCTAGAGACATGCAACTGAGGAGGTCAAGAAATAATAAACAGTCAATGAGTAGACAACGATGCAACAATAAATTTGACCTATTGAACAAAGAGATTGAATGCTATAATTGTGACAACTTTGGCCACAAAGATGCAAACTGCCATCTGAAGAATTACAAAGCAAATCCAAGGATAAAGTTCTTAGATAGAAAGGCCAGCA
>JASDQU010752978.1:22025-32705 GCA_032191745.1 Picea mariana | reverse complement strand
GGTTGTCAAATAGTTGGGATTGTCGACAACACCACACCCGTAGCCATACAACATCGGGTGGCTTCGCCAAGGATGAGATCTTCATGTCAAGAAACAATGTCGATTTCCATACGACATCTAAACCTTCAAGGATGAGGTATTATGTGATGTTGCCCCACTGGATGTCTATGATGCTCTCTTGGGCCAACCATATATGTGGAAGCGCCATGCTGTTTATGAATCTCGACCCCGCAGTGTCATTGTTTCTCTGGGGGGTCATCTCTACAGAATACCAGAGGTAGTTCCAACTACTATTCCACTTAAAAAGTGCCACAAGGTAGTATCTCATACTGAAAAATTTAGCTTCTTCACAATCTGTTCAAAAGGAGAACAGAAGGACATTGCAACCACTACAACCTTGCCCCAAGCACCTTCTATCAAACAGAAACAAGTTGACAAGGTTGCAACAAAGCACAAAGATTCCTTCTTCACATCATCTTCTCATGCAGCCTGACTTGTTGAACAACCTTAGCCTCAACAGGTTCATGACAAACTTCCACAAACTAAGCAACGCGACGTCTCCAGCAAGGCAAGCAACTCACCAAGATGCAGATTCAACAAAGGCTTTTCCCTCTCCCCCGGGAACACAACACAATGGAGACCATTACTTCCTAAGGAGGGAGGATTGATCCAGGTGGATATTGGTGGCCATCCACCTTTTCCAACTAGCTAAAAACAGTTTTCTGGCAATTTTGGCAATTTACTATTTTTAGCAGTTTTTAACTTTTGAGGCCATTTTGAGGGCCTAAATGAAGGTTTTTTGAGATCAAGGTTCTCAATGATAGCCAAAGGCATGATTGAGCCCCCAAAATAAATCTCCTTGACAATACCTTTCCAACGAGCTATCACACGCTTAAAACAAAGATTGTATGCAAAAGTTACGACCTCGGGAAGTTGATGTACTCGCTTACCTAAACGGAGCCCACATGAATTTTGGCGCTTCATCTCCTAGGGTTAGGTTTTCGGATGTCTATGGTTTTTGATATTCTTGTTTATTGTAAAAGGGCCTTCAGAGCCTCATTGTAATCATCTTCTTGCGAATGCGAGTAGCCGTCATATCTCTTCTCAGAGATAAGCTGCCACCATTCTAACGAGTTTTTCAGTCTGTATTTTTACAGTCTCTATACATTTCTTTCATTAATAGAAATCATGTATTACTGTATATCTGTATTTATGGTTGCATCTATGATACAGTTCTGTTATATTATTGAATATCTGTGATATCTCTGTGCATTTCTTTATTATATCTTTGATCTCATTTCGTGCTGAAAATAATCCGGATCAGTATATATACATGTTACACATGTTACACAAGATATTTTTATTCACGTGTTCAAATTTATATTATATTCAATCATTTTCTTAGTAGATTTCAAGTTAACAAGTTCTTGTCTTTTGCAGGTTTTTTTGGTATGTTGGAATCCAAGATGTAAATAGATCAATCCCATATGAAGCTGACACAATACATGGGACACAAAAAGTGCATTTTCACGAAGATTCTCAGGGGCGTGCAATAAGGCGAAGGCCTTAGTCTCTCACAAGGTCGCCCGAATGGAGTGTTGACCCCAAGGGTTGGACAACTACCAAAACCAGTTAAAGGCGAGTGACACCCTTGGAGCATAGAGTGCATCTTGAAGGGCACGTCGCGTAAATAAAACTTGAGGCAATGAATCTAGGTGGCCTAGAAAACCTTGAAAGAATAATTGTAAACCTTGAAAATCTTTAGACCTTGTCAGATATGAATAATTAATGAGAAATTTATTAGTTACAATTCCCAAATGAAAGTCTAAGCCTATTCAAAAAAATTAAGCCTAAGTCTAAGTTTTGTAAGAATACTAAAACTAAATTATAAATTAAATTAAAAAAGGAATGAATTAAATCAAGTTAAGAATTAAGAAAAGATGAAATATATTTAAAGATTTTATATAAGGCACATGTGTGCAAGAAAATATAAAAAGGAGGTTTAAAATAATAAATAAATAAACATGAAGTAATGTGTACGCATATAAAGGTATCTAGACTCTAGTTAACACTAGTCTAACTAGAAGAAGACTCCTATTTTAACTCAACTTAGATTTAGTAAGGTGTTAATCATTAAATGAGAATGTGGGGAATAAAGAGACAACTATGAGTGATTTAAGAAGCACATTTGGAAAATGTGAGGGAAATGTGAGGAAAATTGACTATTAATTAAAATAAAATATGACTTTACTTGTACAACATGAGAAGAGAGTGACAAGTGCGAGGACGAATAATTCTAAATTAATTAATTAAAAATCAAATTAATTGTGCAAGTGGGGATGTGTTAGTGAGAAAATTCCTATAAAGAAAATGGTCAAGATGGGAAAGGGATCATGGAGGTTATTGGTAAATTTATGCTGTCAAATTATTTTTGACTAATTTTACTTGTGAGAGTTGGGATACCCAGCTTGAGAGAGAGTGGTGGGTTTACCTAGTTTTAAATTAAAAGTACATCCTTGATACGCAACTGCACTAAATAATAATAATAATAATAATAATAATAATAATAATAAAAACTTCAACCTAGAACCTTGTATCTTGTCCAACTATGTTTTATCAATGAAATTTTTGGAGTAATTCCTTGCGGTGGTAAATTCTATTAAGGATTTGCGATCCCTAGCTAGGCGTTTCCAAGTTTCAAGTTGGAATTTCAACTTTTATCCTTGGTTGAAGGATGTCATTGGTTATCCTTGGAAGTGGCGATGGTTTTCGAATTTTAAATCCAACCATCATATTGCTACCATTCTGGTGATGCGTTGAGCATTTTGCACCATTGTGGGATCCTCCCATGATATCTTGTTGCCACTTGATCTGGGGTTTTTCCCTCAACGCCTTTGTGTTACCTTTTTGCTGACTGGTGTGTGTTTGTTGGGGGTTCTCTTGCACAGCTTTGGTTTAAGGAATTTGGATCTTGGTCCATCGAATCCCTTGCTTTAAAAACATAGTTAATCTCTTTCGGAAATTAATCGAAGATGTAAGTAGTTGCAATGTGGACGTTTAAAGGTTTAACCATTATGGCATTGTTTGGTCGTTTCCATTCAAGGCAGTCTTGATATTAAATCACCACCCTTCTTTTAGTTTTTATGATGTGGCATTCATTTGTTGTTGCCATGTCATTGGCATTTTTCATGTACTTGAAAAATGCCCAAGCATTCTCTCTCATATATATATATATATATATATATATATAACTTTCTTATATTTACCCAAGTACACATGTCAAATGGTTTGGAATGAGAGTGGTCTTCTTATAAATCACTTCAATGTATATATATAAGGTAGTTGAATTCCTGACTTTATTATTATGATTTTTATTTTATTTTCTCTAGTTATTTTTAAATAGATGCTTTAAGCATTTAATTGCTTGGCATAGTGCTCATTATGATTCGACTCCCTTCTACTTTATAGTGGATATGTACGTAACCTAAGAATTCCTTATATACATACCTGAAAATAATTGATATTCTTAATCTAAGGGATATGCACATAGTTAAATTATTATCAATATGATGTTGGTTATGATTGAATTTAGTTCTTTATATATACATAAGTTAATTTATGAAGTTTATATGTTTCTTACACATGGTTGACCTTCTTCTAGTTCTTTTATCTGGAGAGGTAAGTAACTTGAAATCTTCGCATAGTGTTTTTCAAGATTGATTGCTCTTAAATTAAATAGATATGCAGGATCGGTATTGGACGCTTATTATATTGGCTAATAAGATTTCCGTTGTATTAAGGCATATATATGTATATATTTAGTTGCACTACATAAGGATTTTTACGTGTTACCATAGCTTGATGTAATTAATAAATAATGCTTGATACAATGAACTTAATTTAGGCAAGGTTCTAAACACATGTATAATTAGATCTCTACTTAGTACTGGAATCTTACTTATGCTTTTGTAGATTTTTAAATACCCAGGTCTTATTCTCATTCTCAAACTGCACTCGATCATGGTTGAATGATGGTTAAGAAAAATAGATTGTTTCTTGCACTATGATGAAACAACGTTTAATAGGATTGATGAAACTAGTATGGAAATTGGATTATGATTGATTAAGTAATTAGATTACTCTTGTGCCATGGAAATAATGTTGATGTATGATTGATTGAGTAATTAGATTACTCTTGCGCCATGAAAATAATGTTGATGTATGATTGATTAAGTAATTAGATTACTCTTGGGCCATGGGAATAATGTTGATGTATGATTGATTAAGTAATTAGATTACTCTTGGGCCATGAAAATAATGTTGATGTATGATTTATTAAGTAATTAGATTACTCTTGCGCCATGGGAATAATGTTAATGTATGATTGATTAAGTAATTAGATTACTCTTGCGCCATGAAATAATGTTGATGTATGATTGATAATCTAGTCTGGAGTTATGAGTTGTGATTGATTTTAAGGGGACATAGATACCTCCTTGCTGCTCAGAACAACTGCGAGTCTTGATACCTTAAGTGGTCAACATCAATCGGATGAATCCTGGACTTGAGCGTTGCTTATGTATCCTGGAGGTCCTAACCATGCAAGATAGGTTGGGAATGTAGTTCTTTTAATATTCAGTGACATGGTTGATCAATTATTAGTATTTTTCTTCAGTTGATCGTGATGTGTTGATTTGTGTTGTTGTTTATTATGATGATGTGTTGATTATGTGCAACTATTAATTATGACGATGTGTTGATTTGTGTCGCTGTTTATTATGATGATGTGTTGATTATGTGTCTCTATTAATTATTTTAATGCATTGATTATGTGTCGTTATTAGTTATGATGATGTGTTGCTTGCAATGCTATTAATTATGTTGTGACGATTCTAATATCCTAATGCGAAGTAAAAAAAATATTTACCTATTGTACATCACTATTCGTTGTCGTAACAGAGGGGACATTACACTGAAATAGATGATAGAGGACCTAGAGGCCGGATCGATGTTGCACTATGTAGTAAGGTGATTTAACATCTTAGAGGAAATGAGTATCCTTTCCTTTAACTGACATAAAACCTCAAATTTGTAGAAGTATAAGGCGCCTAGCCAAAGATCTCTATCCTACAAAGTAGTTTGTATAGAAGGATCCAGATTGAACATGTTAGGTGGGGTAAAAGAATTCAACAAAAGGACTTTTTACTCATTCTTACCATAGTAAAATTGATTGTCTCACTAAATCATAAATTTCTACTAAAAAGATAAATGATTTTAATAGCTAAAGAAGTAGTATCAAGAAACTGTTAGGTGGTTTAAAGAAACAAGAAGTGGTTTTCACACAAGGAGGGAGCTATAAATAAGGCACGAGGCTCAGTTCATTATCAACAAATAGAGAGAGGCAGAGTGCATGAACCTCAAATTCAAGAGATTAGTTTAGCTCCAACATGAAAGACAAATCACGAGAAAGAAACCATGAGGCTTGTAGGGATTTAACTATTTTCTATTGTATTAAGTTGTAATTCCCATCTTTTCTCCTTCTCCACCGTAATTGATCTATCTTCCATATCTGTAATGTATTCTGATACATATTAATTAAATATTTTAGAAACATTTTGGCCCATATGTGTTGTAAATGTGTATGGATTCCTCAATGGACAAGATTGATTTCAGTTTCCTGACCAATCTTGTTACATTTATTGTTTGAAATGTTCATATTAATACAAAGTCTCTGTCATATGGATGTATCAAGCAATGAGCTGTCTGATTGAATGTAATTCACATTAGAATGCATTAATTGTTGTAACTACTAAATTCTTTAATGCTCAGTATGTTGTTCTCCGCATAAAGCATGGTCAAACTTATCTGAATTGGGTACCTTACCTGCACATTTTCCTTTACACACAACCATCTATTATTTTTACCCTCAAAATTCTAATACATAGAGGAGACATTTCCCCTATTCATTGAAGACATGTCCAATTATCCTGTCTGGAATGTTTAATGAGTTGTGATGAAGAAACAATTATGCATATCACCCTTTATAAAGAAAGGTAGCCTTAAAACCCTTTTCTGAGTTTTGGCTCGAAGGATCCTTAACATTGTTCCTTTAACAACCGGGAACATCTCAAGGAATAACATGTGCAAAATATTCTAGTCTGGGTGTTTGAACCGAAATTATCTAGTCTTAGAAGAGGGTATTCTAGTGGTAGTTCTATATGCATCTTTGTGTGATCTATTAATAGAAAAGGCAAGGTAGTCATCTTTCTATTTGACATTCTAATGGCCAACCCTTTGGTCAAATTTTACAACCTACTTTGGAGGTAGGAGGGGCTTTGCGATGACAGTTTGGAAGTAGTGGCTAAGGTAATGGAAAAGATGGAAGCTTGGAAAAAGGCCTAGGAGCTAGACTATGAAAACGATTTGAATTTTACAAGGAGGTAGCTAGAAAACATGAAATCCCAAATTGAGAAATATAAGATAAAAATAATACTTACGAATGTAGAGGTGGAAGTTCATATGGATAAGCTCACAGAGCAAGCCAAAATTATTTAGGAGTTGCAAGATAAAGTCATGCATATGGAATTAGAGAAATCTCCTAGGTTTCTAGAATTGCATCATTCTCCCTTGCCAACAATTTCAGTGCGATCTTTTGGACTTGAGAATGGTGAAGCAATCTAAGAAGACATTGTGGAGTAGCACTCAAACAAATAAAAATAGGAAAACCCCACAATTTCATCCTCCATTTCTATAATAATGAACATTTCTCATCAATTGGATTTAGCTTGGGTGGTTGGGAAGAATGATTGGTATCCTCTCCACCCAGGTTCAATCCCTGTAAGTGACATGTTGAGCTCTTAAAGAGTATATTATTTTAATGGACTCGAGAATTTTTATTGACTGGCCTTGTGCCCTAAAGATTCTAGGGTTTATCTTAGGTACCATCCTTGAAATGAGGGGAAGTACTAGGGATTTTTCCCTAGGATTTGTAACCCGGAAAAGGAAAAGAATGAAGATTACTCACTATGGGCATGGTAAAAAACATGTTTAAATTTTCAAATGTTTTTAGATGTTTTAATTTTTTTTATTTTTTATTACGCCAGTATGTAAGGATTTATACAATCAGAATAACGAACAATAATTCTAGAATTTTGAAAATAGACGAAATAGACAACAAATACTATATCTTATGATGTCATTTTGGACTAGATCATCTATTTTGGTTTGTATTAAAAGCATGGATAATATAGCCACAACCACCTCTCTTTTTATTTACTACAAACAATAACCATTCTTTAAAAAAAATACTCTTCTTCATCTTAGCACATTATGTACATTGCACAAAATCCCTCACTTCTCCATTATGAAATTGGATGAAAATGGTCCCTTTCTCTTCACTTTCGACACTAGAATTATCTCCCATGAACACTTGAATTTTATACTTTGGTTGATTATGTATTAAAAAATCATGTCATGAGTTAGTGTCATGTGCTTCATGACCCTTTAGTTAATACATCAAAAATCTTACTTATCATAAAAAGAAAGCATAAGTCAAAGTAGTACCTGCTTGGGTAGGTACTAATAAAGAAGACAATGATCTCATTAACCTTGCAATGTGCCTTCCACCACATTTGCCTAAGTATTTTCTTTGATTTTGATTTCTTCTTCTTATAGAGGTGCTCATGTTTCTTATGTCCTCTTGTTTGAAAACCATAGTAGACAATCAATCTACTACTCGAAGTAAAATTCATTGACAAAATTAAGTCAGCCTTACAACATTGATGATTTTATTAAATATTTCACGTGTCCACCTCCCACTCTAATATTATAGTTGTCTTCTATTTAGAGCATCCAAGTCTAATAATTCAAAAAAATTCTCAAGTGATGCCATAATAATCTCCCAAGTTGGGAGTAAAGAATCCAAGATTATGTCCACTTGTTCATGTTTCATGGTTTTAAATATAGTCAATTGTAATTGTTTAAGCAATGTCTTGATGCTATCTAAGTGTTTCATCATTGACATGCAATCAACCATGTTTAAATGAGTGTACAAATGACACAATTATTGGAAACTTACAAGATTATTCCTCTCATGTACCCTCACAAGAATTTGTAACTCGTTTTTGTTTCATGACTTGAACTCATAAGCAAGTCATAAGCCCAACATCACCTAAATTCAAGCGATCATGGACAAATCCTTCTCATCTCCCCTTGAGTGGGACTAATGGTTAAGAACATGTGTTTCCTCCTTGGAGGTCATAGGTTCAAATCTAGAGGGGGGTGGGGTATGTATACCTATGTAGACTTTAGGAGTCAAATTGTTACGCAGAGGGGGTCCCTTGTCCCACAAACAAGGGGGTCTTATACACCAATTTGGTGTCTGGCTTAGTCGCGACCTTAAACATAGATTATTATTATTATCTCTCCATATGATTATTGATAACAAATGCTAATCAATGAATATGATTCTATTCTAGTCTTCCAAATGTTGAAATTATCACCACCTCCCATGACCAAAATCTTTATGGTCATGATTAAACTTCAATAATTCTACCTGAACATTATTAAATGTACAATCATTAAACCAAATCTATTTATTTGTATTAGTAATATACATATACATAATTCATAATCAACCAAAACAAAACCATATTAACATAAAACTATGCTTTACAAAAAAAAAAGACTTAAAACCTTAAAATGTTATACCAATTTTTGGAGTAAATAAGTCCAAAGAACATGCTCTTTCCAAAATATTATGTCAAATATATTATATCATGTCATTCCAAAATATTATGTCAAATCTATTATATCATGTCAAATATATTAGATGTGCAATATTGTACTCAATAGAAAAATGGATTCATAAATTGTGATGAAATTTAATTACAAATGTATATTAAAAAAACATATATAAAAAAAACATATATAAGACACACTATATCATCAAGTGCATCCAAATGCATTTAACGATAAAGCTAAAACCATATCATGAATTGCATCCAAACACACATTTAAGAATAGAGAAAAACTCTAATACAAAAGCATCTTAAAAAATATTTCATTTAAAAATAAAGAACTAAAACCATGATACATAATTATTTTCAAAAATATTTCATCAAACACATTACATAGAGCTAAATCTACCATAATAACAAATGCAATGCTCACCATTATTGTAATCAACATAACAACAAATGCAATGCCCAACTTATTGTAATCAACATCTCTTTTGCGTATGAAATTTTTCCATATTGCAAAAGGTGACATTATTGCAATCAACACTAACACCTATATTCTTATGAAAGCTTTTCAAACTATCATAAAGTTAGTATTGAAATTTTATATTCACTTTCCTTTAGATTAAAAAAAAGTCACGACCTTCTGATATTTTTACTCTCTTTTAATTTATATTTGCAAAAATTAATAGCTTATTAATTTTAGGTTTACAGGTTTATGTAGAATTATAAATATATTTATTATCTTATAGTTTATATTTACAAAAATTAATAGCTTATCAATTTTAAGTTTATAGGTTTATGTAGAATTATAAATATTTTTAATATTTTTTTAATTTATATTTACAAAAATTAATAACTTATCAATTTTAGGTTTATATAGAATTATAAATTATTAGTGTAACTTTTTAAAATAAAAAATTATAAATTATTATTATTAATTTTTTTAAAATAAGAAATTAATAAATATTTTTTAAATACAAAACAATAAAATTAAATAATCGAAAATACATTTTTAAGATAAATAAAAATAGAAAATAAAATAATATATACTATAAAAATAAATAAAATCAAATAATCAAAAATACATTTTTAATATAAATAAAAATAGAAAATAAAATAATATATACTATAAGAATAAATTATTATTGAAATTTTAATATAAATTACTTGAAACCAAGTCTCTTCATCTACGTGCCGGGCTTTACCATGACTTCCTCTATGAAAGTTAGATGGGCTAAGATAGACGAAGTGGAACATAAAGAGACCAATGTCCTGTTAAATACTTTCCTCGTTACATAGTCCCGGTTTCACTCTAACAAATAGGCTCTTAAATATAAATACAAAATAAAATAGTATATACTATACGAATAAATTATTATCGAAATTTTAATATAAATTTTATATTACATATAATTAATAAAGAATAACCAAATAAAATGGTTTGAATTAAAGTTATATTATTTACATTTATAATCTAAATTAAAATTTAACAATATATATTTAATCATTAATATCTTAAAATACATATTCAAAATTATCATATCACCAAATGATACATAATATTCCAATGTTTAATTTAATAATAAAAGCAATGAAAAACAACATAGTTTGTTTTAATTAAATTCAAAAAAAAAAAATAGTTTCACTTTTCATTATCTAAATATTAAAAAGTTGTAAGTTGTACAAAGTTTTAATACCATTTTGGTTAATATATTTAATTTACTAATGGAATTTGATTTTAACATGACTTAAAACTTAATTATATATTTACAATTTCAAATCATCTTACCTTAAAAAATATTTTAAAAAAAAATTGATTTCTCAAAATTAACTAAGTCATTCATAATAAAAAAAAAAGAAATTCATAGAAAATTACATAAAAATAATTTTTCTTCTATTTAAACTTGACATTGTAAAACTCTTCACCTACACATCAAAC
>JASDQU010752978.1:9696-21023 GCA_032191745.1 Picea mariana | reverse complement strand
AAGGAAAAAACAAGCTACATGAAATTTGGACATTTGAACAAAAATTTACAAGTTAAATGAGTACATCAATAAAAAATAACATACTAACCTTGCAATTTCAAAATACGAGCTATGTAGATCAAGAATTGGATTTCTTCAATCGGTGGGTGGCGGAAAAAATAAACAGCTCAAACAAAAGCCAAGAATAGTGTCGCAAAGTCTCTTAAAGTCATGTATATATAGATCAAATAGTCAACTAGCTGTTAACACCGACCAATGAGATAGGCAAACTTTTCGTCGCTATTGCCATGAAAGTTCATTTCTATTGCGAGGCAAATCCCGACTAGGTTAAAATAAGTTTTTCATGGATATTGCGATGAACTTTCATGGCAATATCGACGAAAATCCTGCCCTGTTTAAAAAAAATATGAAACTAGTGGAAGCATGGAAAAATTTCATGGAATAATCCACCCATATGTAGTAGTGTCATATCATCAACCAAAAATATCTAATTTAGTTGACATTCTTGAAATGTCCAAAATAAGTCACGTAAAAAAATCATATGTTGAGTAGCTCTAATATCTAATATCCAAGCATCTTCATAGTCACTTTTAAGAGAATAATGGGAAAATTCTATGGATGTTGATTCTGAATTCTAAAGTGTAGTAAATACATATTCTAAAACATCACTCTCTTGATCATTATCATACTGTGCTGAAGTTTATTGTTGCTTAAAATTTGGTATTTTCTTGATTGGTGTGTGACAATCCTCTGCATAATGACTAATTTTGTTGCATCATTTGCACACAACCTGACTGAAGTCTCTACCTCTTCCATACTGATTATTACAATTTTGAGGTCTTTCTGATTGACTTCTCCTAAATTTTTTTGATCCTCATTGAAACTTTGGGTTTCCTCTTCCTTGATTGATTCCTCTTCCTTGATCATTTCCTCTTCCTCTTCCTCTTCCTTGACTTCATCCTCGACCTTGTCCTCTATATGTTGGTTGATCTTTATTACCACGTCCCGTGTTACTAAATTGAGTTCAACTTTTACTTTTACTCTGTCAAAGATGAATCAGTAACAATACAAGCTCAAATTTTACTCTGTCTAATAAAGTCAGGAAAGTGAAAATAAAATACATCGTTATTGGGTATTCAAAAGTCGAAAAAAGATACAAAGGTGAAACATAATGTCTTTGACAATATAACTAGTGTATTAAAAGCTTTTGGAAAATCTCGAAAAAAAAGATGTCAGTGTTGCATGTAGAGTGATACAAACAACAATTGTTTCATTTAGCAATATAAAATATCGTTTGAAACAACACATGGAAAAAGCGATGGGAACCTCAAGAAAAACATTGTACAAACATAGAAAATTTCGATTGCAAATAGATGCAAATGATGAACTTGCTTGTTGGACAATTATTTCTAGAAAACCCTACAAAGATAGACTTGCAAAAAATGTTAAAGAATCGTCCTGTAATTGTTGGTTGACAAAATCCCGTGTTTCACCACATACAAGGGATGTGTTGCGATGAAGAATAGCACGAAAACAATATGAAGAACATCCAAAACATATATTTCCAATGACACAAATAGAATTGTTCAATAAGTTCAAAGAAGATCACAAAGAAGTTAAAATTTACATCAATACATTTGTGCAAGAAAGACCATGGTTTGTTAGAGCCATCATTGTTCATGACACTTGTTGTTGTCATTATTATGTGGAATTTTAGTTATATTACGACACTTTTCTTGATTTTGGTAAAATTTTATGGCCAATTTCACCACCTCCTTACACATTCCGTGATTTAATGTCTGAAATTCTATGTGAAAGAGGAGGTGATGAATTATTTTACCAAAAAAAATGTGTTGGTGGAAAGAAATGCGAACGTTGTGGAAATATAAGTTTGTCTCACTCCAAGTATGATATTGATATGAATGATCAATCATTTTCTAATATAATAGTCAATTGGAAGAAATATGAAATATCAACAGCATGGCTCCACATTCTTCAAATGTTATTTCCAAAAGGATTGATTTGAAAGTAGATAAAATCAATGTGATAGATTTTTTGAAGAAGTTTGAGGAAGAAATTTATAAATACACCAAGCATTCACATAGAGATCGATGGAAAGACCTACAATTCCAACAATCTTGTAAAGTGTTTCCACTAGGGACAATCTTGTCTGTAGTTGATTTTGCAGAGAATTACATATTCGCTGCACAAAAAGAAATACAGAGTGAATATTATCATTATGATCAAATCACTATATTTGTCCATGTTCTATATAGACATGCTCAATGGAGTATTGATAACATATAAAACACCAATGACATTCAACATGATATTAAAGAATATATTTTTTATATAAGTGATGATCGAGCACACGATACACATTATGTACAACATTGTTTTGATAAATTTTATGATCCATTGAAAGAATGTGGGATTAGATTCAATCGACATTGGATATGGTCAGATGGATGCGTGGGTCAGTTCAAATCTTCACGATCATTTTATTGGTTGTGTCATTTTCATAAGAAATCAAACATTACACATTGTTAGAATTTTTTTGAGATTGGTCATGGAAAATGAGAGCAGGACGGTGCAGGGGCATGTGTAAAACAAACACTTCGAAGGTATCAGATGAACCCTCATGCCAATCAATTTGAATCTGTTGACCACGTTGTTGAATGGTGCAAGATGGTGCTAAGCCATGAAAAGAATTTATCAATATATGTGCGCAGGTGTGTATATATACATGTTACACATGTTACACAAGATATTTTTATTCACGTGTTCAAATTTATATTATATTCAATCATTTTCTTGGTAGATTTCAAGTTAACAAGTTCTTTTCTTTTGCAGGTTTTTTTGGTATGTTGGAATCCAAGATGTAAATAGATCAATCCCATATGAATCCGACACAATACATGGCACACGAAAAGTGAATTCTAATGAAGATTCTCAGAGGCGTGCAATAAGGCGAAGTCCGTATTCTTTAGAAGCCCTTAGTCTCTCACAAGGTCGTTCGAATGGAGTGTTGACTCCAAGGATTGGACAACTACCAAAACCAGTCAAAGGCGAGTGGCACCTGTCGAGGACAGAGTGCATCTTGAAGGGCACGTCGCGTAAATAAAACTTGAAGCAATGAATATAGGTGGCCTAGAAAACCTTGAAAGAATAATTGTAAACCTTGAAAATCTTTAGATCTTGTCAGATATGAATAATTAATGAGAAATTTATTAGTTACAATTCCCAAATGAAAGTCTAAGCCTATTCAAAAAAATTAAGCCTAAGTCTAAGTTTTGTAAGAAGACTAAAACTAAATTATAAATTAAATTAAAAGAGGAATGAAGTAAATCAAGTTAAGAATTAAGAAAAGATGAAACATATTTAAAGATTTGATATAAGGCACATGTGTGCAAGAAAATATAAAAAGGGGGTTTAAAATAAGAAATAAATAAACATGAAGTAATGTGTACGCATAGAAAGGTATCTAGAGTCTAGTTAACACTAGTCTAACTAGAAGAAGACTCCTATTTTAACTCAACTTGGATTTAGTAAGGCGTCAATCATTAAATGGGAATGTGGGGAATAAAGAGACAACTACGAGTGATTTAAGGAGCACATTTGGGAAATATGAGGAAAATTGACTATTAATTAAAATAAAATATGACTTTACTTGTACAACATGAGAAGAGGGTGACAAGTGCGAGGACGAATAATTCTAAATTAATTAATTAAAAATCAAATTAATTGTGCAAGTGGGGATGTGTTAGTGAGAAAATTCCTATAAAGAAAATGGTCAAGATGGGAAAGGGATCATGGAGGTTATTGGTAAATTTATAATGCCAAATTATTTTTGAATGGTTTTACTTGTGAGAGTTGGGATACCCAGCTTGAGAGAGAGTGGTGGCTCTATCTTGTGAGACAAGCTTGGAGCTAGAGGATTTATGATTGTGTGCATGGCCCCCTTGCGGCTCAGGGGACTAAGGGGGAAGAAGAGTACCCCTAGCGTTGGTTGGGAGGTACTAGTGAGGTCTCAACGATTATCAAGCAGAAGAAAGAAGGGACACTAGTTGACGAGGAATATCATCAAGTCCTTCATTGCCGATTTACGATATTTTTGATTGTCAATTGTAATTTCATTAAGATTAATTGCATTATAGTTAAAATATGATATAAGATGTGTTGGATCATTGGAATTTGAATTGTATGCTCCTTGATTTTTGAGTAAATGATGAGGTTATTTCCTGGCGTTGTTGTAATTTTGTGTTAATTAAACATAGTGGAAAATCTTATTTGTTGTCTGTCAGTTTACCTTTATTGGAAATTCTATATAGATGCTACAATTTGATATTTATGCTCAGGATACAAATTGAATGAAGAAATGATTACTGGCATTGATTAATGGACTTACTTGAAAGATTGAAATTAAAAGTGCGACCTTGATACACAGCTGCACTAAATAATAATAATAATAATAATAAAACTTCAGCCTAAAACCTTGTATCTTGTCCAACTATGTTTTATCAATGAAATTTTTGGAGTAATTCCTCGCGGTAGTAAATTCTATTAAGGATTTGCGATCCCTACTTAGGCGTTTCCACGTTTCAAGTTGGAATTTCAACTTTTATCCAGCAGTCTTGTTTAGTAGATTCTTAAAATTTTGTTGAAGGATGTCACTGGTTATCCTTGGAAGTGGCGATGGTTTTCGAATTTTAAATCCAACCATCATATCGCTACCATTCTGGTGATGCGTTGAGCATTTTGCACCATTGTGGGATCCTCCCATGATATCTTGTTGCCATTTGATCCGGGGTTTTTCCCTCAACGCCTTTGTGTTACCTTTTTGCTGACTGGTGTGTGTTTGTTGGGGGTTCTCTTGCACGACTTTGGTTTAAGGAATTTGGATCTTGGTCCATTGAATCCCTTGCTTTAAAAACATAGTTAATCGCTTTCAGAAATTAATCCAAGATGTCAGTAGTTGCAATGTGGACGTTTAAAGGTTTAACCATTATGGAATTGTTTGGTCGTTTCCATTCAAGGCAGTCTTGATATTAAATCACCACCCTTCTTTTTGTTTTTATGATGTGGCATTCATTTGTTGTTGCCATGTCATTGGCATTCTTCATGTACTTGAAAAATGCCCAAGCATTCACCTATTATATATATATATATATATATATATATATATATATATATATATATATATAACTTTCTTATATTTACCCAAATACACATGTCAAATGGTTAGCCTAGTTGGAATGAGAGTGGTCTTCTTATAAATCACTTCAATGGATATATATAAGGTAGTCGAATTCCTGACTTTATTATTATGATTTTTATTTTATTTTCTCTAGTTATTTTTAAATGGATGTTTTAAGCATTTGATTGCTTGGCATAGTGCTCATTATGATTCGACTCCCTTCTACTTTATAGTGGATATGTACGTGACCTAAGAATTCCTTATATACATAGCTGAAAATAATTGATATTCTTAATCTTCTAAAGGGATATGCACATAGTTAAATTATTATCAATCTGATGTTGGTTATGATTGAATTTAGTTCTTTATATATACATAACTTAATCTATAAGTTTCTGTGTTTCTTACACATGATTGACCTTCTTCTAGTTCTTTTATTTGGAGAGGTAAGTAACTTGAAATCTTTGCATAGTGTTTTTTAAGATTGATTGCTCTTAAATTAAATAGATATGCAGGATCGGTATTGGACGCTTATTATATTGGCTAATAAGATTTCTGTTGTATTAAGGCATATATATGTATATATTTAGTTGCACTACATAAGGATGGTACGCGTTACCATAGCTCGATGTAATTAATAAATAATGCTTGATACAATGAACTTAATTTAGGCAAGGTTTTAAACACAAGCGTAATTAGATCTCTACCTAGTACTAGAATCTTACTTATGCTTTCGTAGATTTTTAAATCCCCAGGTCTTATTCTCATTCTCAAACTGCACTCGATCATGGCTGAATGATGGTTAAGAAAAATAGATTGTTCCTTGCACTATGATGAAACAACGTTTAATAGGATTGATGAAACTAGTATGGAAATTGGATTATGATTGATTAAGTAATTAGATTACTCTTGCGCCATGGAAATAATGCTGATGTATGATTGATTGAGTAATTAGATTACTCTTGCGCCATGAAAATAATGTTGATGTATGATTGATTAAGTAATTAGATTACTCTTGGGCCATGGGAATAATGTTGATGTATGATTGATTAAGTAATTAGATTACTCTTGGGCCATGAAAATAATGTTGATGTATGATTGATTAAGTAATTAGATTACTCTTGCGCCATGGGAATAATGTTGATGGATGATTGATTAAGTAATTAGATTACTCTTGCACCATGAAATAATGTTGATGTATGATTGATAATCTAGTCTGGAGTTATGAGTTGTGATTGATTAAGGGGACATATATACCTCCTTGCTTCTCAGAACAACTACGAGTCCTGATACCTTAAGTGGTCAACATCAATCAGATGAATCCTAGACTTGAGCATTGCTTATGTATCCTGGAGGTCCTAACCATGCAAGATAGGTTGGGAATGTAGTTCTTTTAATATTCAGTGACATGGTTGATCAATTATTAGTATTTTGCTTCAGTTGATTGTGATGTGTTGATTTGTGTTGTTGTTTATTATGATGATGTGTTGATTATGTGCAACTATTAATTATGACGTGTGTTGATTTTTGTCGCTATTTATTATGATGATGTGTTGATTATGTGTCTCTATTAATTATTTTAATGCATTGATTATGTGTCGTTATTAGTTATGATGATGTGTCACTTGCAATGCTATTAATTATGTTGTGATGATTCTAATATCCTAATGCGAAGAAAAAAAAAATATTTACCTATTGTACATCACTATTCGTTGTCGTAACAGAGGGGACATTACACTAAAACAGATGATAGAGGACCTAGAGGCTGGATCGATGTTGCACTATGTAGTAAGGTGATAATATCTTAGAGGAAATGAGTATCCTTTCCTTCAACTGACATAAAACCTCAAATTTGTAGAAGCATAAGGAGCCTAGCCAAACATCTCTATCCTACAAAGTAGTTTGTATGGAAGGATCCAAATTGAACATGCTAGGTGGGGTAAAAGAATTCAACAAAAGGACTTTTTACTCATTCTTACCATAGTAAAATTGATTGTTTCACTAAATCATAAATTTCTACTAGAAAGATAAATGATTTTAATAGCTAAAGAAGCAATATCAAGAAACTGTTAGGTGGTTTAAAGAAACAAGAAGTGGTTTTCACACAAGGAGGGAGCTATAAATAAGGCATGAGGCTCATTTCATTATCAACAAATAGAGAGAGGAAGAGTGCATGAACCTCAAAGTCAAGAGATTAGTTTAGCTCCAACATGAAAGACAAATCACGAGAAAGAAACCATGAGGCTTGTAGGGATTTAACTATTTTCTATTGTATTAAGTTGTAATTCCCATGTTTTCTCCTTCTCCACCGTAATTGATCTATCTTCCATATATGTAATGTATTCTGATACATATTAATAAAATATTTTAGAAACATTTTGGCCCATATGTGTTGTAAATGTGTATGGATTCCTCAATGGACAAGATTGATTTCAGTTTCCTGACCAATCTTGTTACATTTATTGTTTGAAATGTTCATATTAATACACGGTCTCTGTCATATGGATGTATCAAGTAATGAGCTGTCTGATTGAATGTAATTCACATTAGAATGCATAAATTGTTGTAACTACTGAATTCTTTAATGCTCAGTATGTTGTTCTCCGCATAAAGCATGGTAAGACTTATTTGAATTGGGTACATTACCTGCACATTTTCCTTTACACACAACCACCTATTATTTTTACCCTCAAAATTCTAATACATAGAGGAGACATTTCCCCTATTCATTGAAGACATGTCCAATTATCCTGTCTGGAATGTTTAATGAGTTGTGATGAATAAACAATTATGCATATCACCCTTTATAAAGAAAGGTAGCCTTAAAACCCTTTTCTGAGTTTTGGCTCAAAGGATCCTTGACATTGTTCCTTTAACAACCGGGAACATCTCAAGGACTAACATGTGCAAAATACTCTAGTCTGGGTGTTTGAACCGAAATTATCTAGTCTTAGAAGAGGGTATTCTAGTGGTAGTTCTATATGCATCTTTGTGTGCTCTATTAATAGAAAAGGAAAGGTAGCCATCTTTCTATTTGACATTCTAATGGCCAACCCTTTGGTCAAATTTTACAACCTACTTCGGAGGTAGGAGGGGCTTTGCGATGACAGTTTGGAAGTAGTGGCTAAGGTAATGGGAAAAATGGAAGCTTGGAAAAGGCCTAGGAGCTAGACTATGAAAACGATTTGAATTTTACAAGGAGGTAGCTAGGAAACATGAAATCCCAAATCGAGAAATATAAGATAAAAATAATACTTACAAATGTAGAGGTGGAAGTTCATACGGATAAGCTCACAGAGCAAGACAAAATTATTTAGGAGTTGCGAGATAAAGTCATGCATATGGAATTAGAGAAATCTCCTAGGTTTCTATAATTTCATCATTCTCCCTCGCCAACAATTTTAGTGCGATCTTTTGGACTTGAGAATGGTGAAGAAATCTAAGAAGACATTGTGGAGTAGCACTCAAAGAAATAAAAATAGGAAAACCCCACCATTTCATCCTCCATTTCTATAATATTGAAGATTTCTCATCAATTGGATTTAGCTTGGGTGGTTGGGAGGAATGATTGGTATCCTCCCCACCTAGGTTCAATCCCCACAAGTGACATGTTGAGCTCTTAAAGAGTATATTATTTTAATGGATTCGAGCCTTGTTATTGACTGGCCTTGTGCCCTAAAGATTCTAGGGTTTATCTTAGGTACCATCCTTGAAATGAGGGGAAGTACTAGGGAGTTTTCCCCAGGATTTGTAACATGGAAAAAGAAAAGAATGAAGATTACTCGCTATGGGCACGGTAAAAAGCATGTTTAAATTTTCAAATGTTTTTAAATGTTTTAATTTTTTTTTTTTATTACGCCAGTATGTAAGGATTTATACAATCAGAATAATGAACAATAATTCTAGAATTTTGAAAATAGGCGAAATAAGCAACAAATACTATATCTTATGATGGCATTTTGGACCAGATCATCTATTTTGGTTTGTATTAAAAGGATGGATAATATAACCACAACCACCTCTCTTTTTATTTACTACAAACAATAACCATTCTTTTTAAAAAAATACTCTTCTTCATCTTAGCACATTATGTACATTGCACAAAATCCCTCACTTCTCCATTATGAAATTGGATGGAAATGGTCTCTTTCTCTTCACTTTCGACACTAGAATTATCTCCCATGAACACTTGAATTTTATACTTTGGTTGATTATGTATTAAGAAATCATGTCATGAGTTAGTGTCATGTGCTTCATGACCCTTTAGTTAATACATCAAAAATCTTACTTATCATAAAAAGAAAGCATAAGTCAAAGTAGTACCTACTTGGGTAGGTACTAATAATGAATACAATGATCTCATTAACCTTGCAATGTGACTTCCACCACATTTGCCTAAGTCTTTTCTTCGATTTTGATTTCTTCTTCTTATAGAGGTGTTCATGTTTCTTATGTCCTCTTGTTTGAAAACCATAGTAGACAATCAATCTACTACTCGAAGTAAAATTCATTGACAAAATTAAGTCAGCCTTACAACATTGATGATTTTGTTAAATATTTCACGTGTCCACCTCCCACTCTAACATTATAGTTGTCTTCTATTTAGAGCATCCAAGTCTAATAATTCAAAAAAATTCTCAAGTGATGCCACAATAATCTCCCAAGTTGGGAGTAAAGAATCCAAGATTATGTCCACTTGTTCATGTTTCATGGTTTTAAATGTAGTCAATTATAATTGTTTAAGCAATGTCTTGATGCTATCTAAGTGTTTCATCCTTGACATGCAAGAAACCATGTTTAAATGAGTGTACAAATGACACAATTATTGGAAACTTACAAGATTATTCCTCTCATGTACCCTCACGAGAATTTGTAGATCATTTTTGTTTCATGACTTGAAATCATAAGCAAGTCATAAGCCTAACATCACCTAAATTCAAGCGATCATGGACAAATCCTTCTCATCTCCCCTTGAGTGGGACTAATGGTTAAGAACATGTGTTTCCTCCTTGGAGGTCATAGGTTCAAATCTAGAGGGGGGTAGGGTATGTATACCTATGTAGACTTTAGGAGTCAAATTGTTACGCAGAGGGGGTCCCTTGTCCCACAAACAAGGGGGTCTTATACACCAATTTGGTGTCTGGCTTAGTCGCGACCTTAAATATAGATTATTATTATTATTATCTCTTTATATGATTATTGATAAAAAATGTTAATCAATGAGATATGATTCTATTCTAGTCTTCCAAATGTTGAAATTATCACCACCTCCCATGATCAAAATCTTTATGGTCATGATTAAACGTCAATAATTCTACATGAACATTATTAAATGTGCAATCATTAAACCAAATCTATTTATTTGTATTAGTAATATACAAATACATAATTCATAATCAACCAAAACAAAACCATATTAACATAAAACTATGCTTAACAAGAAAAACAAGGGACTTAACACTTAAAACCTTAATATGTTATACCAATTTTTGGAGTAAATAAGTTCAAAGAACATGCTCTTTCCAAAATATTATGTCAAATATATTATATCATGTCATTCCAAAATATTATGTCAAATATATTAGATGTGCAATATTGTACTCAGTAGAAAAATGGATTCATAAATTGTGATGAAATTTAATTACAAATGTATATTAAAAAAACATATATAAAAACATATATAAGACACACATTATATCATCAAGTGCATCCAAATGCATTTAATGATAAAACTAAAACCATATCATGAATTGCATCCAAACACATTTAAGAATAGAGAAAAACTCTGATATAAAAGCATCTTTAAAAATATTTCATTTAAAAATAAAGAACTAAAACCATGATACATAAGTATCCTCGAAAATATTTCATCAAACACATTACATAGAGCTAAATCTACCATAACAACAAATGCAATACTCACCATTATTGTAATCAACATAACAACAATGCAATGCCCAACTTATTGTAATCAACATCTCTTTTGCGTATGAAATTTTTCCATACTTCCAAAGGTGACATTATTGCAATCAACACAACACCTATATTCTTATGAAAGCTTTTCAAACTATCATAAAGTTAGTATTGAAATTTTATATTCACTTTCCTTTAGATAAAAAAAAAAAAAAAA
>JASDQU010752977.1:5208-27409 GCA_032191745.1 Picea mariana | reverse complement strand
ATACCTCATCGACAGCCTTAGGCCAAAACCTAGGTGTCAAAACCCTAGATACCAAAACCCTAGGTGTCTAAAACCCTTGATCAACTTGACCCACTTTTTTCGGGCTTCGCTAGCCTATTTTTCCTTCCTCGTCACGCAGTGCTCTAGAGCATCCAATGATGGATTTCTTTACTTGCTAAGCTGTCCATGGTCCTTCTTCCTTGCTGATCTGTCATCCCTGATCTCCTCATCCAACGATTTGCTTTTCCGTACTCCGCTCCGGATTTTCTCTCTTTTTCTTACTTCGAGTTAGTGGCAGTTACAATGTCTCCCACATAGTTCACGTTTGATCTTTTCTTCCTCTATATTCTCTTCCTTCCATAACCAAGGGACAAAAACAATGTGGACTACCAGGTTTTTCTTCTATGTGATGTTGTATTCTTGTGGTGCAGTACATGTTCTCAAGTACTGAATAATATCTGCAAAGTATTCATCAACAATCTGGACTGAGAATAGTTGTGCATCCGAGAATTTTTCTTCTAAATTCATAGGTTCTTCTCCATTTGTGACTCTTGCTAGGTGGTCAGGTCATGCATTCAATTTTCCTAGATTGACTATTACTTCAAAGTCAAATTCTTGAAATAGCAGTAACCATTGACAGATTCTCCCCCCCAACATTGGCTTGTTGACTAGGTATTTCAGGGTTGAGTGATCTGTGAACATCTTGAAGTGTTTTCCCAATAAGTAGTGTTTGACCTTATGCAGTGCGTAGACCATGGCTAGGCCTTCTCTCTCAATGGTGTTGTATTTCTGTTTTGATTCTGATAGTTTTTTGCTTGCAAAGGCTATGGAGTGATCCAAATCCCCCTCTCCTAGCTGCACCAAGATAGCTCCAAGTGCTATGGCTGATGCATCTACATGGACGTGGAATGTCTTCTCCCAGTCTGGAAATACTAATATTGGCACGGTGACCATCTTTTCCTTCAGGGTATCCAGACCATGTTTACACTCGTCGTTCCACTGAAACTTTATATCTTTTCTTAATATTTTTTCCATTGGTGCGGTAATTTGCACGTATCCTTTGATGAACTTTCTATAATATCCTGTGTGTCCGAATGTTGCTCTTAGTTGACATACTGTTTTAGGTGGTGGAAAGTTAACAATTACTGCAATATTTGCAGGATCTACTAGTAAACCTTGTTTGCATACTATATGACCCAATAGTATCCCAAACGGTGTTTCGAATATCTATTTTTTTATGTTTAATGATATCTGGCATTGCCTGCATCTTTCGAGCATCAGCCGTAACAATTTGAAATGGTGTTTCAACAAACTGTATACTGTCCAATCATCCATTTATACCTCTAGAAAATGGTGGATGAATTCCTTAAACGCAATGATGACTACTCTGGAGAATATTGCTGGTGCATTCTTCAGTACAAACGACATGACTGTGTACTGGTAGGATCCCCATTCTATCACAAACGTGGTCTTGTATCTATCTTCATGGGATATCTTGATATGATGGTAGCTTGAGAATCCATCAGTGAATGTGTAAGCTTCATGTCCTCCTACGTTCTCTAACACTTCATCCGTGAAAGGTGTAGGGAATGGGTCATGTAGGCATGCATCGTTCAACTTCCTCAGGTCGACGCATATCCTTATCCCTCCTTGTTTTTTTTCCTGAACTACCATCAATATTATCCATTCTGATTCTTCGACCGGTTCTATGTTTCCGGCTTCGAGCATCCTGTCGATCTCAACTTTGACTTTCTGCTTATATACTGGGTTCAATCTGTATGGTTGCTGTATGATCGGTCTTGCTTCAGGTCTGAGTGGTATATTCATTTCTCCTAGCTCTCCGACTATACCCTTCATCTCTGTAAATGTTGTAGGAAATAGGTCGCTGTACTCGTGCAATAACTCTATTATACTTTCCACTGTTTTCTCATTCCAGTAGTCTCCAACGCTGGCCATTTTGGGATGCTCAACTATCCCAATATTGACTTTCTTTACTTTGATCGGTGCAGAAATGAATTATGATTCTATGGGTGGACCTTCCACTTCTTTTTCTCCTTCTGCTTCTTCAATGTGAATATCGCATAGATCGTCTTCATCTGGTGCTTCCTCGTGCACATGGTAACATGACAACAGTTCTTTGATTGTCTGTTTGTTCCGTTGTTGTTCTTTTGTGATAAGTTCTACTTCTGGTTCTTTTATGAACATCACTCCTCTTATCTGTTTAAGAGTGACATCTATGTTGGGGTTCTCATGCTCGAATGAGAAAGTGACTGTAAAATTCGGTTGCAATGTCGTTTAGGTCGTAGTTCCTTTGCACAATTCCTGGTCTGTATACCAGTTCGCTGGTATGCCCTCCAGGGTGTGTATAAAATGATGAGGCCATTCCTCTGGGGGTCTCATTTTCCATAGCGTTCTGCACTCCTCCAAGTGTTTCGCTGGTGCCCCTTGTCCATCATACTTCTGTTGGTTCTTGTTGTCTTTTTGTTCTACGTCGAACCTTATGCGCAAAAACCGCTTACATTGGTACCAATCTGTGATTGTCTCTTTGTGTGTGCTCCACCATCTTGCAGGTGTGGCCTTGAGTGCTATATCAAGTGATAACATTCTCTGATTCTCTAAAACTTCGTCTTCATACTGTGCCAAGAATACTTCCAGATCGTTTATTCGTGCACATCTTCTCGTGGAAAATTTGTGTAATCATTGTTGCGAGTTCTCTAAACCAGTGTTTGATTATGTTGCACATGAAGTAATGCTTTGCCAACTGAGTATCCCATCTGTAGTTGGGTTTACGTAATCCTCATCACACGCAGTTGTTCTGTACAATTGGATTATTTCCTCTAAGTCTAAGCAAGTAGGTTCTACAAATCTCTCCCCTTCTAATGGATGTAATGGCGTGATGACCCTATATTCCCCTAACTCAAATGTCATTTTGCTTGTTTTTAAGTTGATTATGGCTTGGTTATCAAACGCCCAATCCAAACCAAGTAACGCTGGATATGGTGTTGTGTCGTCCACTATTTCAATGACTTCAAAATTGGCTTTAGTGCACACTCCATCCAGGCCTACTGTCACTCCTTTTAGTCTACCAATTGGTAGGACTCTGTGTTGGTTTGCTAGTTTCATTTGAACATGTGAATATCCTAATGTGGGCTCTCCCATGCATTGCCATGTCTTTTTTGGTAATACATTAACTTCAGATCCTAAATCTAGTATGATATCTCCCATGTTGAAATCTCCGATGTTGGCATTCAGTTTAAACTCCCTACTTGTTCTTCTCCTTGTATGTAGGTGATTGACTGTCCTTTGTTCTAGTTTGCCTTCGGTCTCTATGCTACATTTTTCTAATATGTTTTTCAATATTTTGATAGATGATGGATCATTCAATACTTTTACACATGATCACAAAAAGCCTTTGATTTTACTTAGTTGTCCTATGGGTTGCATTTCGTTGGTATGATCCAATACTGGAGGCATCTCATACTCCGGTGCTTCCTTGCTTTGTTGTGCGGTTGAAGTGGATACCTTGTCTTCCTTCTGAAATTATTTTCTTACTTGCTTAAATATATCCTTCTCCTTCTGCGCGTCGAACTGCTTCCTTGGTTCGACGTTCTTCTTCACCCACTGATTTTGTACTGGCTCTTGTCGTACTGCATCGTTTCCTATTTTATCTCCTCCACGAGTAACGATGTTGATGTTCCGTCCTTCGTCCCTCACTTCGAATGAAATCCATTGAACATTCTGGTTGTTCTGATTCCTTTTTTCCTGAATCTTTACTAGTAGTGTTGAACATTCCTCTGTATCATGGTCCGATGCATGATAGTACATGCACGTTGCTAGTGGAAGTGGACATTCCCTTGCATAATGTCCCGGTTGTTGGCAATTGTGACATAACACTGGTCCTCTACCTCATCTGAAACCTTCTCTAGCTCGTCCTCCACCTCTGTAGCATGCTCAATCTCCTCTCGACGCATTATACTGCACGGTATTGTACTAAGGTTATGCTGTGTTGTACTATGGCTGCACATTATTATATTGTTGTGGCCTAGTATTATACTGTTGCTGTGCAATGTTGTATGGAGTTGGAACTTGATTAAACTATGGTGCGGCTTGCCTAGTCATCATTTATGCCTGCACTCTATATGCATCTGATGTTCTCTCTCTCATCAGCTCCATGGTTCTACAATATTTGTTGTGGTGGCCCACTGACTTGCAAAAATTGCAATATGAACTCTTTGGGACTGTCTGGTATTTCTGCATCATCATGTAGTGATATGGACCGTGACCTGGTTTCTTGTAGATTTTGCACCATAGTCCTCATGTTGGTAATGGATTTGGCATTCCTGCTGCCATATACTGCGCGAATGTTGGAAATTTGTTCTTGTGGTGTCATTTCATCCTACATGTAGTACACCAAACAAATTCTCGTTTGTCCTTGCTCTTATTTTGGTTTAGCTGAAACGTTAAGTTCTTCAAATCCTCCTTCAGTTCTTCGATAGCTGGGTCTGTCCGCTAATATTGGTTTTCTTCGATTTGCAGGGATGCCTGTAGAGCCTCTGCCTGCGTCTGAAACTTCTATTGTCACAATGGGTATTTTAAGTGCGGTAACAATGAATTGACAAATAAGTGTCTATGTTGCATATCAGTCATGAGATACTTCAACTTTCCTTTTAAACGTTTGAATCGCTGGTCAATTTCCCAAACATATTCTCCTAGTTTCTGTCGGATTTCTATCATCTCATTAATGTATTGATCCTCTGAGCTCGACTTCTGGAACTCATTTATCAATAACTTCTTAATGTCTGTCAGTGTCCTTGTCATCCTAGGTGCATTGTTTGCATCTAGACTCAAGTACCAGTTTAGTGCGCATTCTCTTAGCATAATAGCTAACTGCGCAAGTTTGATATCTTCATCAGTGATTTGTTTTTCTTACCAGATCTTTTCACAAATGAACAAGTGTTTCTCAGGGTCTTCTGTTGCTTCTCCTTGAAATTCTGGTAACCTGATTGTGGGATCATGTCCTGCCATTCTGAACACTAAACTACTACCTCCGCGCGGTGTAGATACCTGACTAGTGCTACCTGAAGTAGCTCCTCCAGTTGTTGTTCCTTGTGTAGATGTACTTCCTGTTGTCTAAATGCTTCTGAACTTTGGTTGTCTAAACGATGGTGTTCTCTTTGGTGTAGTAGTCGCACATGGGTTTATGGGTTCCACACTGACATTAATATGGATAGGATTGCTGCCTTCTTTTCCCATTATTGGACCTCTCATATTCCTCTCATATGTTGCGTGCAAGATTTCCTCAATATGCTCCACAGCTCGGAGATCCTCTACCTCTTCCTCATTGCTCGCCAAACCTTCCCTCGCAGCTACAACTCTCTTCTTGGTATTCACCTTGTATTGGTAGGGTACTCCGCTACGCATATTTCCAGCTGTCACCATGATCTACTTGATCTGGTCATCATTCATCATAATCAGGTCCAAGGGTTCCTTCTTCTTTCCCTTATCCTTTCCTCCTTCCATTTCTCTTTTTTCTGTCGGTGCTTCCCCCCTTCCCCCATGCATGCAGGGAAGTTTAGCTTTCTAACTCCATTGTCATTACACCTTTGTTGTATAATAGTATCTTGATAGAAGTATACAATGATCTAATGTACCTTCCTCGAGGTCTGCGTAGAAAATCTTGCTACGCTGCACTGTATGACTTCGCTGTGTCAAGTGCAAACTCTGTTATAAAGCCTGCCACAATACTGTCAAGCCAAAAATCTACTGCATGGGTGAATTTGTTGTTTACTTGCTATAATTGCTCAATATGTACTGGGGTCCACTCTAACTGCTGGATCCAATTCGTCGTGTGGTTATCCTTCAACCTTAGTATCCACTCCTACAGTAAATGTGGAAAATAACAGAAAAAAACTTTGTGTAAATCAGTAAACACGTATTTCTCAAGATATTTGCATGGTGTTATTCTAGGGTTTCTGTTATCTTTCTGTGCAAACTCCAACTCTTTTGTCCTTAGACAGCTTTCGATCTCTTCTTTTGTGGGATTCCACGGTCTCAACATCCCCTTCTAGTGACTCATTGCTTTCTTCTTTTCTTTACTTTTCTCTTGCTCAACCTATCTCATCTACTCAATCCTCTCTTGTTCCTACCAATGACAACATAACCATTTTTTGGTTACTATTCTATTCTGTCCGAGTTCATACTGAGTGACCCAGGTTTCATGTCTGTTTAGGTTTCCAACAAAGCCTATAACACTATTGGCCCTCTTGGTAAACTAGAAGGAAACACAACGCACATAATGCATTGCGCAGTCTCACCCGAGATAACTTTAATGGGTGGTTGTAATACTCATGTGTTTACAACCTAGGATTGAGTGCGAGATATGAGAACTGTATATTGAACCACTATTATAGCTTTTAGACACCATGTACTGTCATTCATGATTATGCAGGAAATATAACAACTCATTCATTCAGTATATAAATATTTACTTTAAATAAATAAAGATGCACATGCATTCAATCTCATAACACAGGTGTTACCGTGGTTCAACCCCTCCTGGGCTATGTCCACAAATATTTGGCTCTCAACTCTTTTATTATAGTCATTCTGGTACTACAATGCCACGTGCTTACAACTCTTCCCAGTTGGGTAAGATCTATATGAGGTGGACTAGATCGCACCAGGCTCCTCAGCTTGCGATCTAACCCTCAATATCTTCCCTCCTTCATCCTCTCTAGCTTAACAACTTACCCAAAATAGGTCATACATCAATACATTACATATCATAAAACTCGTATATAACTAGCTAAATTCGATAATACTCCGGACAACCCCCCTATGATACCTCGGTATCTATATTTATATGTTTCTGGCTCTTCAACCATTACAATATGCTGCAAAAACCCTAACCCTAACATCGTTAGGTCTTCCCTGCATGCACGCGTCCTGCTCTTCCTTCCAGCTATCGCTTTCCTCGTGCGTGCCTTCTTTCCAAAAAATCGTCTTTCTTTCCGCTTTAGCCTACTTCCAACAATTGGTGTTGACATCAATGTTGGTAGTTCCATCAATGCCAAAGGGGAGATTGTTGCATTATGTTGTCATTGATGTCAAATGATTGATGTCAAAGAGTTGATGTCTTGTCATAGTATCATTGATGCATTGATTGATGGCCTATTTTGTCATAGATGTAATTGATGTCAAATATGTCAATTGGTGTCATAGTGATGTATTGTCATGTATTGATGTATAGACGAGATGATGTAAAGGTTGGTCATTGTTGTCTTGTCATGGTTGATAGGAATAACCAAATCAATAAACTCCAAAGTGGTCCCCTTATGGTGAAAGCCCTCACGAGAATATGCTCTTGGATAAAGTTCTCAAAGTGATCCCCTTATGGTGAAATCTCTCATAGGAATGTGCTTTGTGAATTCCAAATGGTAAGGTAGCCCAACAGTGTGGTTAGGGAACCCAAGTTTGATTAAGGAATAATGTAATGAATATCAATGAATTTGCAGGTGAAACTATTCCATGTGGATAGTATATGTCATGTCATTTTCGGTGATATATGGAACGCCACATAACTCCTCACGGTTAGAGAGTTATGGCCATGTGAAGTTGGAGAACCCTCATGATTTATCTAGAAGCCTCTAGAAGGTCAAATAAGTCAAATTATTCTAGAAGCTCCTAGAAGAAGTTGACCAATCAAAGTGGTTAGTCATGGGTTAAGTGGTTGTAACAAGAAAACAATTAAAAATAAATTAACTACAACTAGAATTGGAGAGTTTACTATTTGTGGATAAAGTGGTTAAGTGTACAAAGTGGTTAAGTGGCTAAGTGGACAAAGTTGGCTAAGTGGACAAAGTGGTTAAGTGAATACTTCTAGAGGAAGCTACTTGGAGATTATAAATAAGAGAGCAAGGGTCTCTCATTAGTATCCATTGAGCATATTGAATATCTACAAGTGAATGAGGTAACCAAAGGAGATCTAGGGAGAATTTCAAAGGGAAGGTGAAGTAAATAAGGCCAAAATTCAAGGGAGGTTAAAGTTTTTTTATGATGCTCTCTAAGGTATGTTATTTACAGGTCATCTCACCATTTTTGCAATAACTATTTTTCTATAACTATTCAGACCACGAAATATGGAGGCTATTGAGAAAACATATCCAAGAAACTATGATACAAATTTCAGCTTTTGGGTCATTGTAGTTTGGGAGTTACACTTCATGGAAAATAGGGTTTGTGGCTAGTCCTGAAACTAGTCTAAAACAAGTGTTTTGGGTAAAAACGTCATAAATTCTTCATAACATATCAAAATTCAGTAAGACCAAATTTATTGGTTATAGTAAAGTCTATATTATGTTGTGTACTATTTTCAGATCCATACAACAAATATTCCATGCGAGGCATTCTCTATAAGTTCTCTCTCCAGAATAAGCCAAAATTCAACAAGGTATACCATTTTTTCTATAACTCATTTTATGGGAGGTTCCAAATAGTGAAACCTATAGGAATTGCATACAAGACACTGAGAAACATTTTGTACCATTTTCAGACCTTAATTCATTACAGGTACAGAGTTATGATTGTTGCAAGTTAGGGTTGTTGACTAATCCAAAATTAGCCATGTGAGACTAAAGTAAAGTTTGATGAAAATGCTAGTCTCTTGTTGTTAAAGTTAAGGAAGGTTTGTAGGTCTGTGATCATATACACCAGGTCTGTTACAGAGTTATAGATCAGATTTGGATGATGAGATTGATGAGACAAGTTGAGGTGACAGGTTGTTGTGACAAGTTTTGCATAGTTGATGCACTTGTGCTGGTATAGTTTGACAGATTTCTTTATGTCTATAAGATGTGTCTTGTACTCGAGGGTTGGATTCCTCACATCTCGGTTGGTGCTGAGATACACAACCTGGGTGTTGCATTGAGAGTTGGTGCTCTATTTTAGTTGGTGCTGATAAAACCCAAGGATTGTAGTCTGTAATACAAAAGAAACTTATACAGATATCTGGTTTTCCTTGTGTTCTTTATTGTGATGGTGCATAGCTATTTATTGTTAATGTATGTAATTGAGATATATTTACATGCAAACAACTAAGTATGAATGTAAGTAATAAGTAATGATGTTGTGAATGGTGATTGTTAACTAAAGTTTTGTGAGAAGTGTAAAAATAGCTCTTATACTGATTCACCTCCCACTCTCAGTGAAATATGTGTGTCCAACAGAAGGACTAGGTGGATTTCTTATCCAGGAAGGGAAAGCGATCAGTTATGAATCACGAAAGCTAAATGAGCATGAGAAAAGGTATGTTACCAATGATCTAGAACTCACAACAATTTTGCACACATTGAAGACGTGGAAGCATTACTTGCTCAGAAGGAGGTTTGTCTTGATGACAAACCATTGTGGTTTAAAGTATTTGTTTGACCAACCAAGGATGAACACTAGACATACCAGATGGATGGTGTTGATTAGCGAGCTTGTTTTCGATATCAGACACATCAAAATAGAGAAAGGAGAACATAGTGGCAGATACACTCAGTTGGAGCACATATTGTTAGAGCCTATAATGTGTTCCATGTGCCTTTACTAAATAATTATGTTCATTATTCTAATTATGTTATTGATTGGAATTTAATACAGGTGGAACTAGAGGGATAATTCCATCCTGAACCTCAATGCATCCTGGACAGGAAAGAAGCATTGCTCTGGAATCCATAAATGAACAAATATGAAAATGCCCACCTTCTATAAATGTGCATATACATAAGCACTTCTGTAAATGCATGCACATATACGAAAGTCGACTTTTGTATACGCACATTTATAGAATCCTCCTTCATATGCATATATGGAAGCCAATTTTTGTATATGCACGCTTTTGTATATGTGTATATACGAAAGCCATCTTTTGTAAATGTGTGCTTCCATATCTGCACACATATGAAAGATAGCTTCCATATATGTGCACTTCCTAAAATTCACATTTTAATAAACTAGCTTCTAACTTCTTTATATGCACATACATGGAACTATCCCACTCCAGATTAGAGATTTTTGAAGAAATTACTAACAAATAATTGTTTTTGGCCTTTTTAATCTCCTCATGTGGATGGAGAACTAGTTGAAATTCTCTATTCTCTTGACCTCCTTTAATTTCCTTAACCTTAAAACCAACAATATCATAAACCAAAGAGAAATTTAGAAAAAGAAGAAAGAGCCAAAGAATGGGATTCTCAGGCTAGAGTTTAGAGAAGATAGGAGGTGGCGCAGGAAACCCCAATCCAACCAGAGTTACCCCATCCATAATGCTCCTAAAATTTTCAATTGGAAACTTCTTATCACTCCAGAATTCCCAAAAACCTTGGACCTGGAACTCTCTTATAGAATTATCGAAGAGAAAATACCAATGATTCAGATCTTGGCTAATCATTTCTCTACATTGGAATGAGAAGGAGATTCCCATCATTGGAAGGGAGCAATTTCCTTTGAAATATGAGATAACAGAGGGGAGAATATTGGATTTAAAGGAAAAATCCTATAAGAGAATATTACTGTGAACTAGAAAAATATCAAGTCTAGTAACAATATGACATGGGCTAGATCTGGGAAATATACATGGTCAAATAAAAGATCTAGCCCTGGTCAAATAAAATATCTAGCCCTGGTCAAATAAAAGATATATCCCTGGGCATGTGAGCATAGTAGTATCACTATCAAAGAAATATATGTACCTACAAATAATGCTAGGGGTTTTCTTGAAGTAGTGGTGAAGGAGACATTAGATATTTGGGATGGAATGGAAGCAAGTGAAGGATGGAAGAGAGATGAGAGAAAGAGACAATTTGGTGAAGATATAATGAAGATGGGAAGAGGTTCTAAACTAGAGAATATCTAGTGAAGAGGGTCATTAGGTGGCTGAATGAAAAATGGAGGAGGCATCGAGGAAATATTGGTATCTAACCACTCATCATACTTAAAATGCACTAGAGAGGGACTGGAATCTATGTCTTGCAAGGTCATGTATACATAACCAATGAAATAGGGTAGAGTCTCAATAGAATTAGGAGGTACATCACCCCGAGATTGAGTTGGGGGAAGCAATCCAAATGTTACTGATTCAGACTTAGGCTCAGGTTGAGGAGGTATAGTGTCTATTTGGGATGAAACAATTTGTCTTAGAGAGGTGCCATGGTGATATTTAGAAACTTGGATCGAAGTAGTGGATCATGAGCCTTGTCATGAACATGAAGAACCTTTTTATTTATTAAGGACATGACATTAAGTTGTAGTGCAAGCGTATTATGTTATGATACTTGCATCACTTGTGTAAGCTAGGGGAAGGATAATCATATAAGTTAATGTGATATGTTGCATAAGAATTTGTCTAATGGGATCTGGACTCATGTATCTTACGTCATTTTAATGGAGGAATATAAGGATGAACATGAGGAGAGGCTTAAGTTGGCTTGGCATGGGTTACCTATTGAATATAGTTTTCGTTCCTTAAAGAGTCTCTACATTTTGCAAAATCTCTAAGGATTAATTCTTTCAATTGTCAAATGTGAGGCATGATATTTTCACATTGCCTAAATGGGGTGATAGGTTGGATGCTTACTTATCTAGGGGGGAAGGAAGATTCATATGATAATCTTAGCTTGGACCAAAATTTTGTGTCATGTTAGGAAGAAGTGGTGAAAATCCCCCATGGTTAACTTTATTCATGTAAAAAAGGGAAGGAATGTTCCCTATGTTCTAATGTTGGGTAGGAATGGTTCTATGAGTACTTGGATAACCACTAGGGAGCATATTTAGAATTTTCATCTAAGTAAGATGAGGTAGGTTTGACATGTTTTGTGGATAGAGTTGGTTAGCACCAAGAAGCATGAATTTATGGAAATGAGAGGTAGAAGATGAGGGAGAGGAATCAATAGGATAAATTAAAAGAGAAGAGAGAGGAGAGGGCCTTCACTTCAGGGAGGGAAGGGTTGAAGGAAACTCCCTTGGGAAGTCACCAAAATGATGTAAATGAGCAATTATACCAGTGAAGACAAAAAAGAAAGGATAAAAGGAGGAAGCCCCATGCTTGAAAAAGGGTAGGGTTGATGAGAACTCTCTAGTGGAGTCACCAAAATGCAATGTTATAGTTAGAGTGAGACACCCTGCTACTAGAAGGAGGAAGGAGGGAGTGAAGTTGCCACTTATTTTTTGGGTGAAATTGAGGAATTCTAGGAGGGAAAGAGAGAAATAAAGTTCACTACATTAATTAGGGTTTAGGGTTGATTATTTTATCTAAGGATGTATATGAAAAAAGGTAATTTAATTATCATTCAAAAACAAATAGGAAATACCAACAAATTAGCAAAGGAAAATGAATTGAATAGGTTTTATTGACTCCCTTGGTGAGCTAATTAACCTAATTATTGAATATCAAAGAGAGGAGAAAATGAAGGAATAGCCCCAATTTTTTTTTTTGTAGGTATTGAAGCTACTTGGGTCAAAGATGAGGCACGTGATAGACCTCCAAGAGAGAAATACTCCACATGAACACACCTACACATGTTTATACACCTTCCTAAAAAACAAACTTGTTCCTAATCTTGAATATAATGCAATAAAGCACACTAGATCTACCATGCAAAGCAATAAAATAATGACATGTTTGATGGTGACCCAATGTGACCTTATAAATTTGATGCATTCCTTAACATAGATCTATTGGAACCTCCCATGGGATGGAAGTGATGAATCACCCAAGGTGTGTAAGGGGAAAACATCGATGGAGATGCCCTAGGATAAGATGATGAATCTTCAGGGAAGAAACCAAACCTAAAGCAAGAGATACCTATAGAGGTGTTGGATATGAGAGGTTCAAGTAGTCCAAGATTGTGGAGGATGAGTGGAGGAGCTAGATTAACATTTTATGGTAATCCAAAAGTGTTCCTGCAAGATAACAAGAGAAGAATGCCAAAATTGAAGAGACATCTAAGAGACCTTAAAAATATGAGAGGAGTTGTATAAATAAATTAGGAAACAACATCAAGGTATACATGCATGTTATCTTAGCCATTGGTAAAAGTATTTTGTCTATTGGAAGTGCACTATAGTTGATTTTGAATCATAGGTTCAATCCCAAATAATGTTGGAATTTTCTTCTAAAAGTACACCATATTCCACAAGTTGTGTCTTATAGACATAGTATGGCTTAAGGAAGTTACAGTGCACTTGGCACCAATAAATCAAGGGACAAGTAAGGTTTGACTAAGTGGACCCTCTATTAAGTGTGACAAAACAAATTTAGGTTGTTGATGACCTAAAGTAAAGCACTCCAACTAACTATGGGCCATATTAGGGGCTCAAATCCTCAATATAGATCCCAACTAGTGGGGAAAGTATCTCAAATGGGTGCTCCAAAGGGCCTAACAAATTCAAACTAGCAACCACAAGCCAAATACTAGAGAGGAGGCAATAGGGGACTCTACGTAAGCACTAGACATCTGAAAGAGGACGCACATCTAGGCTAATATAAGTTGACACAACAGAGAGTAATATACCATAGAAGGGAATTCATATGAAGAATGAAAGGAAACAATGTAATCAATGGGTGGGTTGTGCATGGAGATAGCTCAAATGTAAGTCAAAAATCTAAGTGGGTAGGTGTATGTGAGTACTAAACCATGAAATTCATACACTACATCATCTATTTCAAAACCACTTTTATGAGATTCATTAAAGCTTAGTCAAATTATTTAAAGTATTAAGGATTACCTCTTATTCGTAAATTTATCATCTTGAAACAAATGTAGATCACCTCTAAATTCACTAGAAATTGGCTTCAAATGGACGTTAACCAACAAACTTGAGCTTGAGCTAAAAGAAACATAATATCTTCCTCGACTCTTCACATCCACAACTAGATTAGGACTCCAAAGGTCAATTCAACTTTATATTGTTTATAAGCTTGGACTATGCTCAAATTAATAGAGGCAAAGAGAAATGAACCCATGCAAAGAGCAACAAAAGTTGCTAGATACACACTTGAGATCAGATTCTCATTTTTAAACTCGATCCATGTAATTTTGAAAGACAATGGTAGTGGAGCGGTAAGACCTACAAAAAGTGACAAACATTTTGAGAGGGTTTTCAAGTTCAAAGTAAATGGCATACAAAACACTTCAAACCCTTTTTCATGAAATTTTACATCTTAATAGGGAATTTACAATCTTGAAACAAACAAAGGGAAACTCAAAATTCACCACAAACTAGCTTGAAATTGGACGTTGACCAACAAAAAATGAGTTGAAGTTGTAAAGCTACCAAAGGAAAACCTCAGTTACAATGTGATCAAATAAATAGAGGCAGAGAGAAAATGAACTCATTGAAAGAGAAATAAAGGTTTCCAAAGACAAATCCCTCCTTCATTCAATTCAAGTATACATTTATTACTATCACATTGCTAATGGGAATCCCAGGTTAGATCGTGGTCAAATAAATAGAAGCATGATGAAATAAAATCATGTAAAGAGAAATAAATGATGTCAAAGAAAAATCCCCATTCCCTTCAATTAGATTGTACACTACTCACTATCAGATCAAGGATGTCGACCAATATACTTAAAATCAAGTTCATAAAACTTGTTTAAGGAAAACCGAAGGTGCACTATGGTCAAATAAATGAAGGCATAGAATAATAAAGTCATGCAAAGCACAATAAACACTACTAGAAATAAAGCTAGTCTCCCACGGTGATAAACATTGATAATGGAAATCCTAGGTTAGATCATGGTCAAATAAATAGAAGCATGATGAAATGAAATCATGTAAAGAGAAATAAATGATGTCAAAGACAAAACCCCATTCCCTTCAATTAGATTGTACACTACTCACTATCAGATCAAGGATGTCGACCAACAAACTTAAACTCAAGTTCATAAAACTTGTCTAAGGAAAACCGAAGGTGCACTATGGTCAAATAAATGAAGGCATAGAATAATAAAGTCACGCAAAGCGCAATAAACACTACTAGAAACAAAGCTAGTCTCCCACGATGATAAACATTGATAATGGAAATCCCAGGTTAGATCGTGGTCAAATAAATAGAAGCATGATGAAATGAAACCATGTAAAGAGAAATAAATGATGTCAAAGACAAATCCCCGTTCCCTTGAATTAGTTTGTACACTACTCACTATCATATCAAGGATGTCGACCAACAAACTTAAACTCAAGTTGATAAAACTTGTCTAAGAAAAACCCACGGTGCACTATGGTCAAATAAATGAAGGCATAGAATAATAAAGTCATGCAAAGCGCAGTAAACCTACTAGAAACAAAGCTAGTCTCCCACGATGATAAACATTGATAATGGAAATCCCAGGTTAGATCGTGGTCAAATAAATAGAATCACGATGAAATGAAATCATGTAAAGAGAAATAAATGATGTCAAAGACAAATCCCCATTCCCTTCAATTAGATTGTACACTACTCACTATCATATCAAGGATGTCGACCAACAAACTTAAACTCAAGTTGATAAAACTTGTTTAAGAAAAACCCAAGGTGCACTATGGTCAAATAAATGAAGGCATAGAATAATAAAGTCATGCAAAGTGCAATAAACACTACTAGAAACAAAGCTAGCCCCCCTTCAATTCAATTGTAAAATACAACTATCATCCCATGCTCAAACTCAATGCCATCACACCCTTACATGCATACTAATCGACAACCCTTACTTACAATGAGATCAATAAAAAGAGTAATAAACTTATGCACAGAAAAATAAAAAAAGCCAACAACAAACTATATAAACAAAGGCAACACCAAACTATAGAAATGGAACCTCAAATTTTCTCTGGTCGTGACATAGATCATCTCCCAAATAACAAGTTCATGTTAAAGGGCTTGATCATGTTAGAGAGCTTGATATTTTACTTTTCTTAAATTTTTAAGTGTAGTAATGGTAACTTCAATACCCTTCTCTGGTCGTGACATAGATCATCTCCCAAATAACAAGTTCATGTTAAAGGGCTTGAGCATGTTAGAGAGCTTGATATTTTACTTTTCTTAAATTTTTAAGTGTAGTAATGGTAACTTCAATACCCTTCATCCAATAAGATCGCTCCATGTCTCTTTTAAAAATCAACTAACCATATATATCAACCTCTGAACTTTCACAAAATTTATTTTGCAGCTGTGTTTATGAAGAAAACCAAGAACACAAAAACGATAGAAGAATGGGAACAAGAATATTTAGAATCCCTTACAAGGATCTGAGCATTGTCATGGGCAAGTTTCAGGAAGAAAACATTTTGGGGCAAGGGGGTTTCAGCAAGGTTTACAAGGGCGTTCTCCCTAGCAGCGACCAAGAGGTCGCAGTGAAATGCATAACGAAGGATTTCTCAGAGGGAATGAAGGTGTTCGTCGTAGAGATCTCAAGCATGGGGCGACCACAGCATTGCAACTTTGTTCGGCTCCACGGGTGGTGCCGAAGGTATAAGCAGTTCCAGCAACAGTCCTGTCGTGGCCTAGACAACACGCGATCCTAAATGGCGTGGCGGCGAGGCTGCTGTATCTGCACTATCACTGGGAGAAGAGGGCCATCCACAGACATTAAGTCCAGCAATGTATTTCTAGATTCGGATCTTAACGGACGGCTGGAAGACTTTGGCCTCGCTCGGCTGTAAGATCACAGGGGCAATCTGGACACCACTGATGTGGTGGGAACGTTAGGGTACATAGCACTAGAGTTGATACAAACAGGGAAGGCCACGCCGAGCTCGAACGTGTTCAACTTCGGGGTTCTGTTGTTGGAGGTGGCGTGCCAGACGATGCCCGTGGATCCGTCGAAGGGCTCCGAGCGGATTTGTTTTTCCCGCACAGTTCTAAGAGTTTGTAGCATGGCATCTTCTACTTTGAAAATTTTCAATATGGTATTTCCATCTCTGATACCACCGATCTAAATGCCTAGGGGGATTTGGGGACAGCATTTTAAACACAGTGGAAGACTATTATGGTAGAAGCATTAGTTTAAACTAGGACATTTGTAACCCTAGGAACTGGCAAAAAAACACAAAATGCAAGTTGCATGCTCACACAAAAAGGGGTAGCAAAAAAGGACCAGTCCAAAAGTTTGTTTGTCATTTTAAAATGTATCCAGTCATCTCAAGCTAACTTAAGAAAAAATCAAACAACAAAACACACACAATTCTTTTTAGCTAATGTGAAGCTCTTTAACTGGAGAAACCCTACCGGGGATTAAAACTCCAAAATTGTATTAAATATAATGTTAAAGTATTTTTACAATTTACTATACTATGCCTTCCGTTTCAAGTCACACTCTTGAAGAGCTCTTGTTCGACCACTGAATTCTACTCGGGGCTATGGAGATTTCCTGTCAGTAGTAGGCTCACCTCTCTATTCCTCTAGTAGGCCCTCCCCCCTGTTATGTTCTGCCTCTACTCTTTTAAAGCTTCGAATGGTTACAGCCCAGGAATCTATTAGGTTCACTGTCCAACAATATACAAGAATCCCATGGTTGCACTTCTGACTGGATGTCACTAGCATCCCTACTTGGGTGGAGTGCTCTTGGATGTATGGACTCTACTAGTGTCCCCTTCTAGCATAGAGTGTTTTTGCTAACGTACCTTCTTTTCCCACTGGCATCTTTCTACATGTGTGGATCCTAATCTAGATCATTCAAAGGCTGAAAGGAGAGTAGAAAAATAGACAAAAATGAACAAGAATAAGAAGCAGGCTTGTTGAAAATTCTTGCATAGCGAGTACTGATCTGGCTATCGTTATTCTGGGTCACCCCTTTTGAAAATTCTCTGCTTTCCCATTCAAATTTCTAGTTAAGCGATGGGATGAAATAAATTTGAAGGTACACTTGAGTTTTGCAATCTATTATATCATTCTATTTGGGATTATTGGACTAGATTTGTCTTTATTATTCATAAGACCTATGAGTATGGCCATATTACCTATGCAGTGAAGGCAATTAATGTTGTTGCTGATTGCTAATTGCAAGCCTATGAGGAGAGTGTAGGCTTCCGCATAATTATTGGTAGAAATGCATAGGCTCCACTCATAGGAAAATGTTATGTCTTTAGCTAGGTTGGACCAAGATTCTCCCAAAAACCCTTGTGAGATTTTTGCTTTCTAGTGGTTTGACATTTCATCAAACACTTTGAAGAAACACCCCAACTCGCTGTTTTAACTTTGTTATCGCACAAATTGTAAGTTGGGAAAAGCTCGACCCAAACCACAAGATGGCGACAACTAGGAGAATACCTTCCCACTGTCAGCTCAGATAGGTACTCCTGTCACTTTAGAGGTGAAGTGATCACCTCAAGGGGGGAATCTCGGGTGACCCTAGGGGGAAATGAGACAGAAAGTGATACTTACGAATGGATGCCCCTATAGGCTAGGTTACTAAGTGGACAGTGGCTTGACAATGAGCTTCAGAGGTGGTTTATGTTTTCCCAGTGTTTGAGTACCTGCAGAACATGGTTGTACCTACCCGAGACACAAGAAAAGACAAGATATAAACTAGAGAATCTAATGGACAAGCAAGTTAATCTTGTTGTCCCTATTTGCACCAGTCAACATAAATATATATCTGTTATGAGGAAAATATCTCTATGGATAGGGGAAAACCACAACAGATGGAATGACACCCATAAATTAACTCTAATCTCTAGTATGCTATAAAATGAAATGCTAACAAGACAAGGCTAGAAGCCTACCTCATTCAGACGTTCGAAGAAGACCACCGCTGAGCACGCAACCCAAATATTTATACTTGCAACTTGTCCTAAAAAACCAATATATGCAAGCATATGGTGATAATATATAATGTCAGCATATAAATGAGCATAATCCATTAACATACATGACAAATATGCCCTTGGAAAGTAATTCAAGTATTTGCAAGATATCAATTGGACGAGAAAAGAGTATTTCTATTAAAGTAATCAACATAAGTACATAGGTGACAAACTTCTGCAATGGTACATATCGAAACCGAGAAACTAAGTCCCTCCAGCTGGGCCTCCACCACTTCAATCCTACGCAAAATGCAAACTCATATGTAAGAGTCAATGAGGTTCTCCATCACCAAATGGGAAGAGCTTGGGGGCTGAACACAAGAAGTTCATACTTTCAAGGGAAAAGGGATAAAGACTCAATATGAAGTGAGATATTTCCAGAGTATCCTTTCTCTCAATATGTTCTATTTTCTTAAGCTTGGATATGGCTCAATTTATAGCCCTTAAATGGAGCCGAAGGGTCGAGTTAGAGCATTTCCAGTATATGGAAGGTCAAGGATCATGGATCTCGTGACATGGCGTGGAAAGTCGACATAATTTTTACTTTTTGAGCACCAAACCCAATGTGCATGATATGTAGTGGAGCAACCTACGTATATGTACAAAAATGTGTATTTTAGATTTGGAGTGAACAAGGATGATCGTTGCAGCAAGAAAGCATGCATAAACTGAAGTAACAGTTGGAAGGAAACACAACACGCATGCATGCAAGAAAGTGTGCACAAGGAAAGTGACAGCTGGAAGGAAGAACAACATGTGCGCATAAGAGGAATACCTAACTTCGATAGGGTTAGGGTTTGGGTAACGTAGTGTAATTGCTAAAGAGCCAAAGATGTATAAATACCGATACTAAGGTATTGGGGAGAGTTCAGTTCGGTCAATACATTGGGTTTTTGCATTATTGTTCCATCATAGATATGTACGAGTTGATGCGAATTGTAATGTTGTTAGGTACTATTTTGTAAGCTGTTGAGTTAGAGGAGAGAAGAGAAGGAAGATCTGAGGATTAGATCACAGGCTGAGGATCCTGGTGCGATCTAGTTCGCCTCATATAGATCTTACCCATCTAAGGAGAATTGTAAGTGCGCGATGTTGCAGATGCAAAACTACCATAATAAAAGAGCCAAGAGCCAAATCTTTGTGGACATAGCCCATGAGGGGGTGAACCACTGTAATATCTGTGTAATGTGATGAATGCATGCATATCTTTATCTTCTTTCAACAGTTAATTGTTGCGCTTAATGAATGAATGAGTTATTATATTTCTATGAAATATGGTTGTGTTGTTAAGGGGATAAGCTGTTGAAGGTATTGCTAGTCGTGAATACAGTAGGTTGCAATTACAAACTATAGTAGATGGCTCTGAATACTGATCTCATATCTCATACTAAATCCTAGGATGTAAACACCTGATTCTTACAGCCACCCATTTAAAGCTATCTCGGGTGAGACTGCGCAACACCTCCATGTGTTGTGTTGCTTTCTCGTTTACCAGGAGGGATGATAGTTTTAGAGGCTTTTGTTGGAAACCCAAAAGACATGAACCTTGGGTCAATAACTTAGACGGTAAAGAAAGAAGAGTAACCAACAAATGGTTTCGTTGTCGTTGGTAGGAATGAGAGAGGAGATAGATTGAGAGAGAAAAGAACACATAAAAGAAGAGAGCAATAAGCCATTAGAAGGGAATGTTGAGATCATAGAACCCTAAAAAAGTAGAAATCGAAGGCTGGTTGAGAACCCAAGAGATAGAATTTGCACAGAAAGACAATAGAAACCCTAGAATCAAACCCCAAAAATATATGGAAAAATATGTATTTACTGATTTGCACGAAGTCTTTTTCTGTGATTTTCCGCATCTACTGCAGGAGTGGATACTAAGGTTGAAGGATAAACACACGATGAATTAGATTCGACAACTATATTGGACCCCAGTACAGATTGAGCAGTTACAACAAGTGAACAACAAATTCACCCACGCAGTAGACTTTTGGCTTGACAATATTGTGGTAGGCTTCATAAAAGAGTTTGCAGTTGACACATTGAAGTCATACAGTGCAATAGAGAAAGAGTTTTTATGCGGACCTCGAGGAAGGTACACTCGATCACTGTATACTTCTATTAAGATACTGCTATATAACAAAGGTGTAATGACAATGGAATCAGACAACTAAACTTCCCTGTGTGCATGGGGGAACGGGGGAAGCAGTGACAAAGAGAGGAGAAATGGAAGGAGGTAAGGAGAAAGGCAAGAACGAGGAGGAAACCTTGGACCCGATCATGATGGATGATGACCAGATCAAGTGGATCTTGGCGTCAACAAGAAAGACGCGTAGCAGAGTACCCTACCAATACAAGGTGAATACCAAGAAGGGAGCCATAGCCGTGAGGGAAGGCTTGGCGAGTGATGAGGAAGAGGTAGAGGATATCTGGGCTATGGACCAGATTGAGGAAATCCTACGCGCAACATACAAGATGATCTAGGTGGATATTGGTGGCCACCCACCTATTCCACTTGGACCCCCACCATTGCTTCTTTTAGTTTTTCAGTTTCCACACAGTTTACTATTTTTAGCAATTTTTCGGGTCCTGAACTTCCGGAGCCGTTTTGAGGCCTTAAACGATGTTTTTTGGGAAAACGGGGAGCAACATGGATTGTAGATCATGTTGCTCACCCAAAAGTTGTAGTCCTTGGATACATCTTTCTAATGAGGTATGGAACGCGTCAAATGAAGATCGTATGCCAAAGTTACGTCCCCAGGAAGTTGATGTACCAACTTACCCAAACGGGGCCCATAGTCTTGGCGTTTCATCTCTTAGGGTTAGGTCTTTGGATGTTTAGGGTTTTCCATTGTTTCTCAATAATAATAGGCCTTCGAGCCTCATTGTAACACAGTTCAGAGGCCAGTAGCCGCCACATTTCTTCGCAGAGATAAGCTACCAACGCCCTAGCTAGTTTATTTCCATTCTGTCTCTAAGCATATTTCAGTCATTTGTTATTAATGAAATGAAGTCTTATTTCCGCTGCATCTCTGCGTTTATGTGTATTTCTATATTTCATTGTGTTCCTACATAAATCTGGATCAGTGGTATCAGAGTGGTCTTCTCATTCTCAATCCTTCTTTGCATGTCCCCAACAAGGTCGAGGTATAAGGAGTTGGGGCTCAATCTGGTTGAACCTTTGCAATATCAGCCTCACAAACCCCGATGACTGCCCATGGGGGAAGAAAAGAAAGATGAGGGAGCAGAAGATCTTATCAAAATGTTGCTCGAGGAGGCCCTCAAGAAACAAAGGAATGTGATGATGGACAACTTTGCCCAGATTCTTCAACGGATTCCCACTGGCGGCGCATCAACATCCAACGGCCACTCTGGA